>JAOVYX010004383.1:0-10286 GCA_035668315.1 Drosera spatulata
ATAGCTCACGGTTATGTTTTTCAATTGCAGGTATGCCCCAAGTAGCACCTGAAGGCTCTTAGAGAGAGTTTGTTTATATTTAAATGTATCCACGAATTTTGGATATTATGACAGATCAGTTGTCTATATTGTTTAAATGATCTGCATAACTTTCGCTTTAAGTGTTGTAACTAAACAGGTATATGGGATTGTAAGCTATGACTATGTTACTATTTATGTTTTCCTTGACTTCTGTACTCCTAAAACCCACTCGGTTTGTTTAGCCTTGTCACGGATCGGATCCGTGACGGCATAACGCTCACGTGTCTTCCTACGTGGAAAGTCGGAGCGTTACAATATGTTACTCGATAAGACAAATACATGACTTACAATAAGGTATAAAAACAATATGGGTTGTGTATTGCACTTTTGATCGCTCAATTTAATTGGTTTTGTGATCCTAGGGTTATAATTATTCTTTTATCTCTTTTCGTAATATGAACTATATAAAATGATTCATTTAGGATTTATTTGTTTAGATTTATAAATAATCACATCACAATCAAATGTTGACTTAATCTTTACAATCAAATCTACTCACAACATAATATTGATCACTTAAAAAATACTATTCTATTTTGTATGTTATGATTGGAATTAGAAATTCCAGTTAGATTTTTATTGAAAAATATCAATCACCTTTCGTCACCTTCTCTTACAACGATATTCTCTTACAACTTCTCCCATAATTCTCACCATATCCATTTTCTCTTCATTTTTCCAAGATAATTTTGTTAAATGCAATTGTAATAAACTAGAGAAAAAAGACAGAGGACAAGGAGAGACTTGTAGAGGATGACCACATCCTCTCCTCTCATCATCATCATTCTTCACCTCTTCATCAGATCTTGCCTGTTTTCCTCATCTGGGTTCCATTGAAACGGTGCGTTTTCTCCATTGATCCTTCACCTTTCATCTCTTTTCCCTCTAATTTCATCTGGGTTGAGCTCATTTCAATCGCAGGAATCCTAGATTGATCGATCCATCTTGGATCAGATGCTACTCAATCGAATTGGGGCAATATAGAAATTTTGTATTTGATCCGAATTCTCATCTAGGTCTGCTCGATTTCGCCCCAAAAAGGTGAATTTCGTTTAGGGTTGTGCTTGTTTTGATTGGATTGGATTGTTTGCTTGATGGGTAGTCGATCAAGTTTGTATTGGTTGAGTGTTGATTATCTGTGGTGATCTGATCGGTTTTCGCGGTTACAGTTGTGATGAAATAGTGTGTGCATTGGTTGTTTATTCGTGAAAATAGTGAAATGGTTGATTGATGAATAAGTGGAGTCTAGTGATTGTTAATTGTGAATTGTGATGGTGCAATGTGGATTTGTTGCAGGGATGAAAATGGAGGCGGATCTCGCCAAGCTTTTCGTTGGTGGGATTTCGTGGGACACGGATGAGATTCGCTTGAAGGAGTATTTCGAGCGATATGGTGAAGTTGTGGAGTCTACGATCATGAGGGATCGAATCACGGGACGTTCTCGTGGATTTGGTTTCGTGGTCTTTAGTGATCCTGCTGTTGCTGAGAGGGTTCTGATGGATAAGCACATGATCGATGGTCGAACAGTGAGTAAAATTTTTGTTATCTACTAGTATGCATCGTCTTTGATCAATATGTGGAAGCTTTTTTATCAATGCATTTGCTTGCCTATATGCATTTGACATTGGATGCATGAGTCATTGTATATGAAATGTGGATAATATTTTAACCTATCTAATCCAGGTTGAAGCGAAAAAGGCTGTCCCCAGGGATGATCAGCAGCATGTTGTTAATAGAAACATTAGCATCATTCAAGGATCTCCTGGTCCTGGTCGAACGAAGAAGATATTTGTTGGAGGTTTACCATCCACAGTGACCGAAAGTGACTTCAAGAGATACTTTGACCAGTTTGGTGCAATCACGGATGTTGTGGTGATGTATGATCACAACACTCAAAGGCCAAGAGGGTTTGGCTTCATCACATATGATTCAGAGGAGGCCGTAGATAGGGTGTTGCATAAGACGTTTCACGATCTCAATGGAAAGATGGTCGAGGTGAAACGTGCGGTTCCCAAAGAGCTATCCCCTAGCCCTAATCGAAGCCCGTTAGTAGGATACAGTTATGTTCTGAATAGAGCAAGCACTTTGATGAACAATTATGGTCAAGGTTACAATCTGAACCCCATTGGTGGTTATGGAAGATTCAATCTGATTACCAGTGGCCGAAGTGCACTTCCTCCTTTTGTAGCTGGCGGATATGGAATGGGCTTGACTATGCAACCAGGGTTCAGTACTAGCTATGGGGGAAGTTCCAGCACTCCTGGCTACGGACGTCTTTTGGGCCCTTATCTCAGTGCCAACTCGAACCGGTATCCCTCTCCAATAGGGTATAATGTAGGCAACTCAAGAAATGACTCACTGTTTAACACATCACCCCGAACCGGCTTTAGAAGTGGGTCTTTCAACAATGTCACCAGCCCATCTGGTGACGGTGCTATCTTGGCTGCTGGAAGCGGAAACTTTTATGGTTCCTTCGGAAATAGTACTGGAGCTGGAGTTGATTGGGGATCATCTCCTGTTGGACCACAAAGTGGCGGTAGTCCTTCTAGATATATAGGCGGAGATCTTGCTTATGGTTTAAGAGATGTCAATAGCAGATTAGAAGGTGGCAAGTACGGGAGAAACAATGGCAACATTGCCTCGGCTGCCTCAGCATCAGCATTTGCTGGATCAGCTGCTAATGTAGATACAGCCTATACCGAGCTATACCATGGTGGCTCACCTTATGGAGATTCGACTTGGAGAACTTCGCCTTCTGATCTTGACTCTGGTTCATTTGGTTTTAGACTTGGAAATCCAGCTTCTGATGATGCTTCTAAAACTTCAGAGGAGTATATTGGAAGCTATAGTGTTACAAACAGGCAGCCAAATAGAGGTAATGGATTTTGCACTTAAATTTTATTTTGTTGATAAATTTAAGACGGTCATCTTTCGGTTCCTACTTTTATTACTCAGATCAAGAACAATAGTGTTTTGCTTGCATGAGGTATATTTTTCAGTGTGGAATTCTGTGGTGTTGCAGAAATATTCTCCTGGTTTTCTTAAAGATAGTGGTTCTTAGTTAAAAAAATTGTTTATTCGAGCTAGTGTTGAAGTGTCATGCTTATAGCGGGATCTTGGAGTGGGGGCTGCCTAACTAGCCTTATTTGTAACCAAGGGACTGTTCCCCCGGAGAACCTGTGACTGCGACATTTTAAGATGATTTTAAGAGGTCTAGACTAAGCTCTTCATGCGACAGTATAAGCATGTCATCAGAATCAAGGGATTCTTTCCTTTTCATCTAATTTGCATTATCGATCAGCTAATTCTACTCACCTAATCATGCTGTGTCTGAGTTATTGTGGCATCTTGCATTGCCAATCCCTTGTTTCTTACATTCTTGTTCCTCCATTTCAGGGATCGCTACATAGGACACACTTTTTCAATATTCAGAAGGTGATCTGTAGGAAGAAGGAAGTCAAGTACACACGAGCGACACAACTCATACATAGTCCACTGTCAACTCGTCTCAGCCCGAGGAAATCAAAATTCCAGAGCTACTCCTGGCCATGCATATGAGAGTTATAAGCAAAAGATTAATTGAGAGAAGTGTTGAATGTTTTTTCTTTGGATTTAGGGTTTGAAAACTTTGGCCCTTACAATTTCATCGAGTGAGAGGTACAGTCGACAACAGTGGGATGTAACTCAGATGCTTGGGATTCATCTGCAGCGAGGGAGCTGATAGTAGCTAGCATTGCCAAGATTGTCTAGACATTCGGCAGAGGTGCTCATTGTCACGGCTTGTTATATATTTTTTATTTTGTTATCTAAATTCTGAAGGCTTGTGATTTAAGATTGAGGTTTTTTTCCTTCTAATTTACATGTGTATGCAATAGAGGGGATTTGCTACACTTGATTCTCATCAAATAAGAGCAAATGCATCTGTTCATTGTCTTTTGGATGAGAATGTATAAGCTTGAAGAAGCCTGTTTCAGCTTCAGCCTTCGGGTATATATTCATCAAACGGTTTTGATGTTAAGGTTCTTTTTCTTTTATTTTCTTCTTTTGTGATTGTGAGTGTTTTTGCTGCAAGGGACACTATTAGTCTATTACAAGATGATAGATGTGAGAACTGAGAATCATCCAAATCTTGTGTTTTTAAATAGTAAGAGGTGTCTTTGCCTTATATTCAGCTGGTGAACATATGAACACTTTGCTTCCTGCCAATCCAAACATATATAGCTAATAATCACACTAATTCCATCCCGAAATTATTTGAAGATGCATTCATGATACATTCATTTCTTCATGGTAGTTTTGGAATGAGAGAGTATATCATACAATAAAATAGATCCATAACCAATTGGATTAAGTCTCGGATTCAGTCATGAGGTCTGTTCATACGTATGTTTCTCTTATAGAAAATCAAGATCTCATAAATCAATTTCTTGGATCATGTCTAAATAAATGAGATTTTTTTTGAAAAAAAAAATTCTATATTTCATTCGCCTATTATAACATACAGTATTACATTATATTTATATTTAAACAACACCCATGACATAGAAACTCGTTGCACATCAAATGAAGAGTATGATAATAATGTCCAAAGAGCCCAAACCATACACTTGGACAAGAGCCTTCCACCACAAAACCTAATACTACAACGGCTCCAAAACAACAACAATTCAAAATAATTCAAACCCTACCCTACACCGCAACGGTCACTTTTTTTTCCATCTGTCAACCCAAAACGCTCTCTCCTCTCGTCATCTCATCTCGTTTCATCTCTCTCTCATCTCTCGTCTCATCGCTCGCTTCTTCGACGATGGAGAAGCAACAAGATTACAGATCCCTAGGCACGATCTCGATGAGGCGACTCCAAACCCTAGTCAAATCAACCTTCCCCAAACCCCAACACCAAATCGGGTGGTCGAAATCGCAACCGATCGTCGACGAGAACACTCCTCCGCCAGATCCGAACATCCAGAGCACCGGACCTCGAGTCTCGTTTCCGGATCACGAGAAATCGAAGATCAAAGGCGCGGTGAAGTCAGATCAAGAAGTTAGGGTTTCGAAGGAGGAGAGGAAGGAGGTGGTGGATACGGATTCGGCGGTTAAGGTAATGTTGAGAGGTGAAATGGAGTTTGGGATTTGAGGTATTGAGACATCGAACTGGTGAGATTTGATGTGATGTGTTTGTGTGTTGTTTGATTGGTTAGGTTGTGGTGAGGATTAGACCTGCTGGTGGAATTGAGAAAGGATGGGATCGGACAGTGAAGAAGGTGTCGGAGAAGGATATCAGGGTAGGGGATCGAGAATTCGGTTTCGATTCCGTCCTTGATGCGAGTTCTGGACAGGTTCGTGGATATATATATGCGTGTGTTTACGCTGGATTGTGTGTGATGTGATGTTTTTATTATTGGTGCTTTGGTTATCGATGTCATTAATTTGAAGGGGAAATCAGAGAAGTTTATTGATGTTGACATGATAATTCTCCGTTTGATCTGCAAATTTCAAATGCAGAAACCATGGCAATTATGCTGATTGAAGTAATCACTTAGTGGTATGGGGTAGTCCGAATCGCGATTCTGCTGAGGCTTTTATGTAGCTAGATATTTTTTTAACTTGGATAAATTTTATCGTGGAAACTAATCATAGAATAGGGATTTAGAACTCTTATTGACCTGCATCGGTTTGATAATGAAGTGATGGTGCAGTTCCTTTTCATTTTTATTTTAGGATATTTGTTGGGGGAATATAGTTTGGTTATGTTAGTATCATTCGAGATATACTTCATGTTAATTGGCTTAAGCTAGATCACCCGGTTAGTATTGGAGAGGCCAAAGGTGCTTGGAGTGTGTCATTTTGTGGGGCGGAATTGATGATCGAGATGGCCTGCAGTTAGGGGAAGGATATTTTAATCTGTTGCATTTCATTTGGAAATTACTTGAAATACTATCATGCTCCATTACACGTGTTCTGTAACATGATTTACTTCTTTCTTGATTTTATCAGGAAGATGTGTTCAGGCTGGTTGGTGAGCCTGTAGTGAAAGATGCACTAGCTGGCTACAATGCCTCAGTATTGTCCTATGGGCAGGTGATCTTTATATCGGCTTCCAACTTTTTTGTTTGCAATGATGGTGATTGTTTGCTTGCTTCACTTGAGTGCCATGATGTACAAATTGTTGTAGACTGGAAGTGGCAAAACGTACACAATGTGGGGTCCTCCAAGTGCGATGATCGAGGGCCATTGTACAACTAGTCAACAAGGGATTGCTCCCCGGATCCTCCAAATGTTATTCTCTGAGATTCAGAAAGTATGCTCTAATTATCCACTAAACAGCCATTGGCTTCTTTCTTTTATACATTGGAAAAAGCCAATGAGATCTTTAAATAGAACAAAATGGAAATGAGCGTACAATAGTTATTAATAATTGCTAAGTTTCATGGCTTGTAGGAAAAGAGCAATTCTATCAATGGAAAGCATATAAACTATCAATGTCGTTGTTCCTTTCTCGAGGTAAATTCCATCAACTTCTGCTGCTCTTTACAGATTGCTGTTTGTGTGTGTTGTCTTCCTTCTTCTTGTTAACAATGCAACAAGGTATATCATTCATTTGGCAGATATGCAATGGAGAGATAGGAGACCTGCTGGACCCAACGCAGCGTAACCTTGAGGTAGCTAGCAATTTTTCCAATTGGTTTCATCTTGTGATCTAAGGCATTTATGGCATCTCATGCTTAATGTAATGAAACTGTTAACAGATTAGGGATGATGCTAAAAATGGATTTTATATTGAGAATCTCACTGAGGAATATGTTACAAGCTATGACGATGTAACTCAACTTCTTATCAAGGTATGTTGTCTATGTCTTCAAGCGCGCATTTTTTTTCACAGCCTCACCTGACTCATGCGTACATAATATATCGCAGGGACTGTCAAGTAGAAAAGTTGGCACTACGAGCTTGAACTCTAAAAGTTCCAGATCTCATATTGCTTTCACTTGCGTCATTGAATCTTGGAGCAAGGTACTTCTCATCAAGCTATTTTCCTGAGGAAAAAAAGAAAAGAAATAATGTCCATCTCTGGTTCTATCCTTGGTTTAGGGAAAAGTTATGTAGCTAAAACTTTCACCTTTTCTACATATTTATTGTACAATCAACTATCCAAGTATATCAAGAAGAGCTTGCTTGTGTTGGTGAATTTTTTTACTTATTTATTCTACAGAAATTTTTTATTTTGTTAATGTTTTATATCATGGAACAAAATTGCTGAATTTGTCAAATGCCATTTTTTGTGCCGATTTTCAGTACGTTTTATTATGGGACTAAATAAAGTCACTACTAATTGAGCCATCAATTTCAACCTTTTATTTTTTCTACCGGGCCATATACTACTGGTTTAAACACAGAATTTTTGGGTTATGGTGGCTTAAACACCGATTAGTTACCACTTTAGGAAAATGACAAAGGACTTGCAATTCAACTTCAGATTCTGATGCAGCCTCCCTTTACATATGAAGAAATGCTAAAAAGAAAGAGTATAGTACTATCACATGCTTGTAGCACACCTTATTTCTGTGGGATGTCACGATACAGGATGCACCAAATAGCTTCAGCAGTTCGAGAACAAGCAAAATCAGCATAGTTGATCTGGCTGCAGTTGAACAGATAAAACATGAAGATACTAGCAGGGAGCTCAAGAGACAAGGAAAGGGCGTGAAAAAATCCCTGTCACAATTGGGGTATGATAATAAGAACTTGAACATTTACCATTATACTGCGGGTATTGCAATGTTTGTCAGTCAATCATTTAGGATATTATCTGTGATTCATTTCTCGTCTTCTCAAATTTCGAGTTTTAATAGCTTCACTCCCGTTCTCTCATCACATCTCTTCACTTTTATGCAAAAGTGCTGCAGAGGGGGTTCTCTTATTTGTTTCTTGTGCCCATTTGACATTGCCACTCACCACTGTTTGAACCTAACCGTGGTAGAGCTTTGAATTAATTGTTGATGCTTGTTCCTTAAAGTGTTAGACTTGGTTTTCAATGCGAATCATGAAGATGTAACGTGAGTAAGTGATTTGTTTCCTTTCTTTTGATTGTTGCATGCCTTTGCTTTACTTGGAGCTTTTTTTACTATAAAAAAAGAAAGAAAAGAAAGCATGTTCTGCCACATTCAGTATGTTGCAGTGATGTGATTTTTCTCTATGCCTGATTGCAACTTGGGTGCCATTTTATCTAAGGCAAACATCTTCTATATCTTGGTTTTTGGCAGCCACATGGTAAGCATGTTAGCTAATGGACTTTCACTAGAAGATATTTCCTACAATGATTCCTGTTTGACTCAATTGCTACGAGAATCACTTGGTGGGAATGCTAAACTGTCCGTCATCTGCACCATATCATCAGACAAGAGGTATGAAAAAAGACCCCCTTTCATGACGCCTCTTTAGCCCTCATATTTTGCCTCAATTGTGATGGTTCCAAAAACATAATAAACTGATGAAAGACTGAACCAAACTTTTGTTATCATGTAACTGAAAATCTCACTGCTGACCTTGCTGATATCAATTATCCTCTCATCCTTGAATGCAGCAATCTTGGTGAAACTGTGAGCACTCTGAGATTTGGTCAGAGAGTAAGATGCATAAGAAACAATCCAGTCATAAATGAGATAACAGAAGACGATGTCAATGACCTTAGCGATCAGATCCGGCAGTTAAAGGTGCATAACTAGCTGTCGCTTATTGTGTTCTGCAAATGTATTACTGATAGGATTCAGAATATGAGGTTTAGGAGCTTCTTATCCTTGCAGGAAGAACTTATAAGAGCAAAACTGGATGTGTTCCAAGCAAGAGATAGCAGCGGACAGTTGAAAGGGCGAAATATACGTGAAAGCGTGAACAAATTGAGAATCAGCCTTAACCGTTCCTTGCTGTTGCCCTCAGTTGAAGATGACTCCGAAGAAAGAGTTGACCCTAATGAGGCTGATGTGACAGAGCTATGCAAGGAGCTTGATAACTTGCGTAGATCCTGTGAAGAGAACCCCGGAGAGTTTGAGGACAGCATGAACTTTGCTTCCGCACGAGGAAGTTCTGATACATACTTTACCAGTGAACATGAAAGAAACTGCCTGCATGAAAGCATTGAGGTCGATTCTACTGATGATTCTTCTCAAAGTGCCCCAAGAGAAAACGCACAAACCATGATCGTAGAAGAGCCAATCCTGTCAGAGTCTCCAAAAATGAAAAAAATTGAGAAGAAAAGCGTAGCTTGTGCATCTGTTCCTCAAGGAGAGCAAATTGGACCAACTGAACGTACCTCATTGCGTTCAAGCCAGATCTTTTCGGGCCCTACTGAGTCCTTAGCTGCTAGTCTGAAAAGAGGCTTGGAGATTATTGATTATCACCAGAGAAACTCAATGCTGAATAAATCATCAGTTGCTTTCTCATTCCAGCACTTGACCCTGAGACCTTCTCCAGCTGTAGACAAAACAAATGCTTCTGTTCAAACACTTTCTTTAGATGGATCACTTCCCTCTGCCCTTCTATGTGTCTCGTGCAGACAGAAAGTCGAAAATGTCTCCGGTGGTCTTCAGTCCAGCTCACAGACACAAATGGTTGATACAAATGGACCAACGGATTCTGACAGCTCAACCATGACAACAGCAGAGGTTTCTTAGTACTTTGATGAATATAAAGCCTTTAAATTCTCTAATTGGATGCACTATAAATCAAGGTTTTTCATTTCTCAGAATGCCGGGCAAGCAGTTGCTCAAACATACAATAAACTTGAGGAGCTGGATGGTGTTTGCAGTGAACAAGCTGCTAAGATTGAGGAGCTCAATCATCTGGTGATGATCTGTGTTTCTGTAATTGTTTTTGTGTCAGATTCTAAATTCCGCTTGTTGCTGATAATGGTTTGACCTTGCAGGTGGAGCATCTGAAAAAGGAAAGAGAACTCTTGTTGGTTTTGAAACAAAGCGAAGATAAAGTGAGTGATTGTTTTTGCACAAGCGAACTTGTTTCTTTCACCAATTTTTCTTGGTCAAGATCTTTTGCTAGCTAAAATCTTTTCCATAAATGAAGGGCTGTGAATCGAATGAAGTTCAAGAACAGGAGATGATTGAAAAGAAGAGAGACATGCTAGATTCTGAGCAAAGAAGCATATCATTTGATGTAAACGAGAAGGAAGAACTTCTCAAGGAAATCAAGAG
>JAOVYX010004384.1:0-10286 GCA_035668315.1 Drosera spatulata
CTGAGAGAAAGGGAATTGCTGATTTCTTACAAGAAGTAATCCTAACTTCTTAACCCCAAGCATTGAGTTTTAGTCTCCGTCGCCTTATCCTCAATACATGTACTAAATTCCGTTTGGCTTTTTGGTGGAAATAGGTGACGTCAAGGAAAGATCAAGAACAGTACTGGGCACGCAGAGACGAGCCTTATGGTTTTGTGACTGTCAAGGAATTCGCTGAAGCCTTCCAATCGTTTCACATTGGACGGAAACTTGGTGATGAACTTGCGGTTCCTTTCGACAGATCCAAAAGTCACCCTGCTGCTTTGACTACGTCGCAATATGGTCTCAGCAAAAAGGAATTGTTCAAAGCTTGCTTAGCCCGCGAAACATTACTGATGAAGAGAAACAAGTTTGTCTACATCTTTAAGAACATCCAAGTGAGTATATAACCTTTGCCCCTAGAATTAGATTTATTAATATTCACAAGACATGCACCCAGGAAGAACAAAAACTAATCAAAATTCATGGTTGTTTGATCGCAGCTTATCATCATTGCACTCATTGCTTCAACATTGTTCTTGAGGACCAAGTTGCATAAACAAACTGTGTCGGATGGTTTGGTTTATATGGGAGCGTTGTTCTTCTCGCTCATTCAGCTACTCTTCAATGGGTATGCTGAGCTTGCACTCACTATCATCAAGCTGCCAATCTTCTACAAGCAGAGGGACTTACGGTTCTATCCTGCATGGGCGTATGCTCTACCCTCATGGCTCCTTAAGATTCCCATATCGTTGGTGGAATCCGGTATCTGGGTTGGCATCACTTACTACATCATAGGCTATGATCCATACGTCGGGAGGTTCTTTAGACTCTGGCTGGTGTTGTTTGGGATACATCAGGTCGCTTCTGCGCTCTTCAGATTCAATGCAGCGTTGGGGAGGGACATGATTGTCGCTAACACCTTTGGCACAGGCGCATTGGTGATACTTATGGTCCTTGGTGGATTCATCATGTCACATAGTACGCTTCCAGTGTTATATGCTCTTCATGATGAGTCTATAAATGTTATGTTCCAAGCCTAATCTGTTTTTCCTTGCTTCAGACGATGTGAAGAAGTGGTGGATTTGGGGCTACTGGATCTCGCCATTGATGTATGCGCAGAATGCTATTTCTGTGAATGAATTCCTCGGACATAGCTGGAACCATGTAAATGTAAGCGATATTTCTTTTCTTCTGCTCTTTTCGAATATATTCACGAAAAAGCAGTATGGACTTTGAAGTCGTATTCACTCATTGATATCTCTAATATGCAGCTTTCTACTGGTTCCAATCTCCCTATTGGAGTACAAGTGTTGCAGTCTCGTGGGATCTTCACGGAACCACATTGGTATTGGATTGGTGCCGGGGCGATGCTAGGATTCATCTTCCTATTCAATTTCTTGTATACGTTGGGTCTAACATACCTTAGCCGTGAGTAACTCTTTCTTACATCTTACTTTCATTGCCTTGCATTCTGATCTAATGATTCAGGAACTTCTGTTTTCAGCATTTGGGAAGCCTCAGGCTATCCTATCTGAGGAGACCTTGGAAGAGAAAAAAGCCAACTTAACCGGGCAAGCTATTGAGCTACAATCAAGAGGGAATCAAGCTTCGGGTAAGTCATTATGGTTAGAACCATGTTGTATCAACCTGTATCCTAGAGGAGTATGATTTGATCTGATGACAACTAATGCTACAATTTGCAGGACGTCGTGGTGGTGGTGAAATCCGACAGATCAGTCAAAATGGAAAGCGTGGGATGGTTCTACCTTTCCAGCCTTTGGCTATCACCTTTGATGAGATCAGATATTCAGTCGACATGCCAGCGGTATGTTATTTCATACCTGTTCACATTGACAAGCAAAAACGCAACAATGATTATATTTCAGACATCCCTAATCAGAGACTTATCACGCTGCCTCATTCATATACTGTTTTTAGCGAATACTGATATCTAAGTTCTGATATGTCTGCAGGAAATGAAATCTCAAGGCGTGACCGAGGACAAACTAGAACTTCTCAAGGGAGTGACGGGTGCGTTCAGGCCAGGTGTGCTGACAGCCCTCATGGGTGTCAGTGGCGCCGGCAAGACCACTCTTATGGATGTCTTGGCTGGAAGGAAAACTGGTGGATACATTGATGGAGACATCAAAATTTCTGGTTATCCTAAGAAGCAAGAAACATTCGCTCGCATTTCTGGATACTGTGAGCAAGCAGATATCCACTCTCCCCACGTCACAGTCTTCGAATCCCTCACCTTCTCCGCCTGGCTCAGGTTATCTGCGGATGTTGATGTGCCATCAAGAAGGGTAAAACATTGTTCTATCAAAACCAATGAGCTTATTTTTCGGGAAGTAGGCAGTAGAAATATGTTTGTGGATATGACAGAGTTTTTTTGTGTGGCTATATTAAAGTTTAAATGCTTTTGCAGATGTTTGTGGAAGAGGTCATGGAACTTGTTGAGCTAGATACATTGAGAGATGCTCTCGTTGGTCTACCTGGAGTGAATGGTCTCTCAACCGAGCAGAGGAAAAGACTTACAATCGCTGTTGAACTTGTCGCCAACCCATCTATCATTTTTATGGATGAGCCAACCTCTGGGCTGGATGCTAGAGCAGCAGCCATTGTCATGAGGACAGTTAGGAACACAGTCGACACTGGAAGGACGGTTGTTTGCACCATTCACCAGCCTAGCATCGACATATTCGATGCATTTGATGAGGTAACAAGATTAGATAGACTTTTTTTTTTTAAGTTGATCAGCTTATCCTGAAATGTATTGCTTTAATGACCAATCCTTTTATTGCAGCTGCTACTGCTGAAACGAGGCGGAGAACAAATATTTTTCGGTCCGATTGGTCGTCATGGAGCCCAACTGATCCAGTATTTCGAGGTGGGCAAACAAGATACTTATGTTAAAAACAGTTGATTGAAAATTCTTACTCCTGAACTAATGTTGGGAGACGTAATTGAAATCATGTAGGGAATCCGTGGAGTTGGTAGAATAAAGGAGGGCTACAATCCGGCAACTTGGATGTTGGAAGTAACTTCAATGTCTCAAGAAGCAGCACTTGGTGTAGACTTCGCCGAAATTTACAGGAACTCTGATCTTCATAGGTAAGAGCCTCGGTTTCTCGCTAAAAAAATAATACTATTTCTTTTTTTAAAAAAACTAAGCTTAAACTCGTAGTAGTTAGAAACTTAAACTTAGATTCGTTATACCATTTACTAACCATTTTGCTTCAATCGGTAACACAGGAGAACCAAGGCTCTCATCAGTGAACTCAGCGTCCCTGCTCCTGGCTCCCAAGATCTGTACTTCTCTACGAAATACTCACAATCTTTCCTGACCCAATGTATTGCGTGTTTCTGGAAACAGAACTGGTCATACTGGAGAAACACATTGTACAATGCAGTTAGACTTCTGTTCACGGCCTTTGTTGGCGTTGTCTTCGGCACCATCTTCTGGAAAATGGGCTCCAAGAGGTTTGTATAATATCTCCAAAAGTTGTAACCAACTTTGTATGACATTTTCCGAGATCTGACAAGTGAGTTCTTGTTATTACAGGGGATCACAACAAGACCTTTTCAACGCAATGGGTTCCATGTATACCGCAGTCATCTTCCTTGGTATTACAAATGCCACGGGAGTACAACCAGTGGTGTCTGTCGAGCGAACGGTGTTTTACAGGGAAAGAGCTGCAGGAATGTATTCTGCTCTTCCTTATGCTGTTGGACAGGTATGCTATTTAACTTGACCCAAATTATGACGAATGAAATAAACACACTTAACTTGAAGTGTTAATGTCTGAAAACTTATATAATTGTGCAGGTTTTGATTGAGCTTCCATATTGTTTCGTCCAAGCTGTTGTTTACGGTGTCATTGTATACGCTATGATGGACTTCCAATGGAGCGTAGCAAAGTTCTTTTGGTACATATACTTCATGTACTTCTCTTTGATGTACTTCACATACTACGGGATGATGACCGTCGGTATCACACCAAACGTAAATGTTGCCGCCATCATTTCCTCTGCCTTCTATGGTCTGTGGAATCTTTTCTCGGGCTTTATCATCCCAAGACCGGTAAGCCTCATTTTCTCACGTCGCCTAGCAACAAACAGATTGACTCAGCTTATAAAAATGTGTTCTCAATATTGTTTTTCCCTTCAACTTCCGCAGAGGATGCCGTTTTGGTGGAGATGGTACTACTGGGCAAATCCCATCGCTTGGAGCTTGTATGGGCTATTGACCTCACAGTTTGGCGATATCAGCACTCGTCTCCCAGACGCAGATAACCAGAAAGTCAAGGACTTCTTGGATAGCTATTTTGGGTACAAGCACTCTTTCCTGGGAGCTGTTGCTGGGGGCACCCTCGGCTTCGCTCTTCTGTTTGCTCTCATCTTTGCCTACTCAATCAGGCACTTCAACTTCCAGCAAAGATGATCAAGTTCTCCAACTCTCGTCCTAGACGCTTGGAAACCAGTTCGTGTTTACAAATCGAACAAACAGCTTATTCATGTTGTACCACTTAGTATAGGGAAACTGAGCCCGGTATTGTTTTTGGTGCTTGTATACAGATGGATATAGGTTTTTTGTGTTTGGTATCTTTTCACATACATTGTGTAATTTTGTCGTGGGATTCTATTGAAATGTGATAGAAGAGTCCTTATAGTATTCAATTTGTCTTGTATATTGTATGAACATATTTTATGGAGTGAGCACTCAATTTCTGCTCAGACTATACAGTCATTGATGAAACGCATTTTTTTCCAAGGTTCTGTCCATATTGCATCAATCATCTTTGCAACAAGGAACACTAAGTTCAGCCCCTGGCAAAACCTTGAATTCAACATGCTGTAATGCAATTTTCCCTTGGACAGTATGCAACATCAAATTCAAGGTGACAGAGGCCATTGCCGTGGAGGTTGAATTACTCAAGGGTGCAAACGTCGTAAATAAGCTTGATAAACTGGAAACTCATCTATGGGCTCAGTTACCTTTTACTACACCCAGCACATAGAAGACGTGTGTTCCATTTTAATTGTTCGCAATAAAGATAAGAATGCATAATGACATGTATCTTGTCCTCCTTAGACTTCCTTCATAACGAGAATATCTAAATTGTTTGTTGTTGTATGCATCATCACTGCGTCAGATTCCAGATGTAGACCCACGGCTACCTTCTTTGGTTGCCAATTTTGCTTTGAATCATCGAAACTGCAAGAGAAAATCATTCTTGGAGACCCACTGCCAGATGAAATAATCTATGACAAGATTGGTATATATTCATAGAGGTAACTCGAGATTTAAAGCTGCTAGGAACTTTGGCGTATCATGAATGTACCAATGCAATAATATTCTTCTCCATAGTCAAGATTAAAGTGAGATCATGACCAATGCTTTTATTTAGAGAATACAGCCAATGTTACATGTAGGCAGGATGGTAGGGACTCCTTCATTGAGAACCGAATATCTCCAATCACAGGAGCATGATTTGCTGCCAAGCAAAATAACAGTGCCTATGAATCCAAGACGGTGTTGGATGTTAACAACCAGCTGTAATAAAAAGTTTGAACTGATCATAAGAGATCCATATTTTTTATGGATTTGAAACATGAACATCAATGCTTTGATGAGGGATCATTTTATTGTTCACACTTCACGTCCCTTAATAACAATTTCAGATGAAAAATGTTAAGATTCTAACAATATTATGAATCTTCTCGAATCGTATTGTCCATATACAAAATATCTTAACATGAAAAATTATCACGCTGCGTGCAAGATCAACCTCGAGTCGTGCCAAACGTGCCTTTAGTTCTGTCAAGCAACAGGGAGCAAAGGCCTGTGGAAAATGCAGGAAGTGGAACTCAAAGAGTAGACAGCATACCTCGAGTTGGAGCTTTTTGGGACACTTTGAGAATGATTGTTTTGGTCACCTTGCTAGTGGGAGAGAGATATGTTTCCACATATCAGCCAAAGCAAAGCACTGTACGTATATGTGGGTGAGTCCATGAGCGCACTTGATTCTTCGCATACCTTTCTCGGCACTTTATTAGAACAGTTAAGATTCCAATGCAAGTGAAGTAATTCTTTTAAGAAATTTAATCGCCTCAACTGGCAATTGTTTCAGCATACGTTCAAACGTGCAGGTGCATAACACAGTCCGGATATAATGAGAATGACAAGATTGAAGATATCCAAAGAATTGACAACAAATAACACACGAATTAACATGAAAAATCTAAATATCGAAAAAAAAATACACAACATATCATCACAAATCATGATAACAAAGCACTATATGAAAATAGAATTATATAATATATTAGATTGTGTTTAACTGATCAGATTAACTGGTTATATGGATAATGTTTATATCCACAAAAGAAAAAGATTTACACAAATCTAATCTTTCAAACCAGCGTGAGACACAGTTTGTGTGCCTGACTTACGCCTGACCGAGCCATGTCCACTGTCTCCAACATGACGTGCCACACGGCCCCCAGCCCGTGCACAGGAACTCCAAGAAATCAAGACGCATGATCCATGCTTGATGTCTCGACTTTTCACTCCCTGTGACGCCCTGCATTGATAGAACAACTAAGATTCCAATGAAAATGAATCTTATTGGTAGTAATAAAAAAGTTTTCCAGGTGGAATCTGACCTTTGTGAAGAGTGGAAGCCAATAAGTGAAGTAATTATTTTCAGAAATTTAATCACCTCAGTGGGCATTTGTTTTCAATGTACGTTCAAACGTGCACGTGCATAATACAGTCCGGATAAATGGAGAAAAGATTGCTCATCCTTAAACTAATCCTTCTCGACTGTATAAACAATAGAAGAAAAACACAACCAGATGATAACATATTAATACGATAACCAACACTTGTACATGGGTATATAATGCCAACTAATTAGGTTTTGTAGCATCTGGTTTTGCAGCAATACTTTCATCTACGTAACCAAATATAACAACCCTAACAAGAAAGTGATCTAACGGCTAGGGTCATTACACATGTCAACGTCAAAAAGACATGATTGCCCTGGACCAGGTACCTCTAAGTTCAGCTTTAAACCCCACTGCTGTCACAACGTGAGGGGCATCTCTTGTCATTTTCAGCAGCAAGGTTACATGCTCTCAAGGTTGCCATCGCACGGTTACGTTGGTAGCCGTCACGGCCATCATTTAGCATAACAAGCAAATCATTCTCGTTTTCCATCTCTTATGTGGGTGAAAGTCAACAAGCAAAGAATGGACAATTCGAGAGAGATCGCACATTTTGTATGTATTTGCTGACATATATCATATACTATCCGTAGTAAGCTATTATTTCTCCAATCATCTCACTATGAATTTGAAATATATTAAAACGACACTGTGAAATTATATCCCGAAACATAATGAAACTGTTTGTATATCATCACATTAGTGAATTATCTATCATCAGTTATGATTTTTGATAAAATTGATTCCTCGATATGATATAAGAATAGGTCGTAACAAAAGATTACAAATTTAATCCCTATCTTTCTTTATTTATTATCATCTGTATATTATCGATTTAGATTTTTGATAGAATTAGTTTTCTAACCGGCTGCTCGGATGGGATACTTTGAGTTTAATTATCGGTACGGCAGGCAAGTTCCAAGTGCGTCCCATAGCGGGCCAATGTTTTCGACTTTATTCTCATAAAGGGGCCAATGGGATTGATGGTTGTGCTTTAAGTATTGGGCAGATGGGCTGCCACTCCTCCCATGTGATTTCCATGTTGCGATTGACATTGTGTGAGGCCCATCTAAGGTGAGGCCCATTTTCTAGTCTATGAGCCCTGAGGCTTTTTGATTCCAAAAGAAATGCGGAGGAGAATCCGATTGTACTTACCATTGATTTTGATGGCTTTTCTTGTAACGATACCAAATCCAACGGCTACAAACAGGATGGAAAATGAGATCTGATGTACGATGGTATCACCTCTCTTCTTAAAGAATTCAATAAGTTCCCACGAAGAATCGACTGAATGATGAATAATTCTGTTTAGATATGTAGTTATAAATTCGATATTCTATTCGAGAAATCCAACCGCTACAAACAAGATGGAAAATGAGGTGTAATGTACGATAGTATGTAGTTTCATCCTGCGATTTATCGAGAATGATTAATTCAAAGATAAATATATTTTTTTTAATTTTCTGTGTGTGTCAGGAGTTCAACACTCCATACGAAAAACAACCGCTTTGATGGAACAATCCTTTTAACATGCTTGATTGCCAGGATCATGGAGAAATGTTTAAATGACAACAAAGAGGGGAATGCTGCATTAAAAATACGTTGTTCTGTCGTACCAGTATTGTCCAATGATGAAGGGCACTTCATAATTTCAAGAAATCTTGAGATCAAGGTTATGTGTTTAATTATGATGAACTTTTGTTATGAGTATTACATCTGTCTTCATGTAATGATCAGCGCGTGTTCTAGTAATAGAGTGTGGAATCGGTAGATCATTCAATGTTTTAGACAATGAGTGTGTACTAGTTTAGAATGTGTCCTAATATATATATATAAAAAGATCTTAGTTGTTTTTTAATTAGACTTAAAAAAAATAATCAAGATATCTAATTTAGAATATCAGGACTACTGTCTTCAGGTTATTATATATATAAAAAATATTAGGTTTGAATGTGGACGATTTAATCTCCATGTTTATTCCTAAACGACTAATATTGAAACATACTAATAAAAATATTATCTGTTTTAAATAATAAAATATCTCAATAACATATATGTATATATGCTTTCATTTGATAATCATATCAAAAGTGAATTGACTTCGTTTTTCTTAATCATAGAGAACTTTTAGCTTAATGACAAACTACTCTTCTCCCCATCATAGGGTAGAGGCTTGGCATTAGCACGCCATCATTGCCAAACATTGGCTCGGATATACTCAATCTTCTGTAAGGATAAGCACAACCTTCAACTCGATATATCGAATTGTCTACAAGGCCAGAACAAAGTATAGTTGCGAAAACAAAGACAATCGAAAATAAAGATATTCAATGTTGTTGTGCTTCAAGAAAGAACTAGTATGAGATATTCGATCCTCAACGTATATATCAATCTCCTTTGATTGGTTAAGCTAAAAGGAATTTCAAAAAACGTACACACGCTTGGAGTATCATATACTCGAGTAAATAGTGCGACAACATATGACAACCAAGCTAGCTGCTAGTGTGGTTTTCTTTAGGCATATTTTTTCCCTCCATGAACCCACGTCCCTTTTTCACCGATAAATTGCACACATTTGTTTCAAATGACAGCATTTGAGAAAGGGCGTCAAATCAAGAGGAACACGCGGGAAATCAGAGACGGCAAGGAAATCCACGCGGTGAAGGAAAGAAAAAGTAACCTCCTCAATCCTCTATAAATAAGGAGTAAAGGAGGAAAACATTTACAACACATCAAACACAAAAACAACACCAGAAGAGTTAGAAAAATACCCAGTTTTGAGTATTGAGGGGTATCCTCTACAGGTATAATTTTTATTCCGTTAGAGAAGAAAAATTAGTGAGAGTTATCCTGGTGATTGTAATACCCTAACACAGTCTAGGGACGATATTTGTAATCCCTCCTTAGTGGATATTTTGGTACCGCAACGATCCCGTGGTTTTTACCCTTTTTAAAGGGTTTTCCACATTAAATTTTGGTGTCGACTCCATTTATTTTGGGGCTATTCATTTATCCCATTTTTATAGCGCAACGAGGGAAAAGTGCTGAGCAATTTCCGCTGCACCATACACCGACTTTTCCCAACAGATTGGTATCAAAGCTCTGGTTAATTTAACTGAAGACGGGACCAGCGTTGGTGGCATGATCCGACTGACCTCATCGAATTATTCGATGTGGAAGCCCAAATGGAGGATATCCTTTATTGTAAGGATTTGTACGAGCCGATCGTAACCAAGACAAAACCCCCTGATAAAGAGGAGAAAGTTTGGGCGTTACTGCAACGCAAAGCTGTTGGTATGATCAGACAATATATCGATCAAAGTGTCTTCCAACATGTGGCCAACGACGTCGATGCTTTTGTCCTATGGGAAAAACTCGAGGCAATGTACCAGAGAAAAACTGCGATGAATAAAATTTCTATGATGCGGAAGTTAGTGAAGTTGCAGTTTAGAGACAGCCGCAGTGTAGCAGAGCACCTGAATGATTTTCAGGGTATTGTCAATCAATTGACAGGTATGGATTTAAAGTTTGAT
>JAOVYX010004385.1:0-10286 GCA_035668315.1 Drosera spatulata
ACTTGTGGACTTAGAATGATGATGCTTTAAGTGTAATTTTATTTAGTATTTATTCTAAATCCGGTTAAGTTGAATTGACTGGCTAGGGATTGTAGGACCTTAGCGGCAGTAATGCTACGTGGGTTTTCTAGAAAAAGATCGAAAAACTCGAGACGTTACAGCGTTGATGGGTTCGTGTGTGTATGGTCGTGAAAATGTGAAGTGATGAGGGAAAGACAAGTTGTCGGAGCGTTTAGTGCATGATAAGGTAAATTGTACCGCGCTCGGACATGGCCAACATGGTGCCCAGACGCTTTGTTGAACTTCCTGAAGTGATGGTTTTGGGAATTATGGGTCGCGTCCGAGCGCTTTGTATATTTTAGGTTTGGGTTAGGAGCGTGAATGGGACGGGATGGTCCGGTATCAGACCATTTGCTATCCCATCCCAACTTTTCAATATCTTACATCTTTTAATTCAGTCCCGTCCAAACTTCTGGGACGAAAGGAGTACTTATTGTATTTATTCTCGGACGGAGGGAGTATTTTATTGGTCCGTTGGACCTCTGAGATGGATGAGGGGATGTACCAATGTGAGACCATTCGCAGCAGTATCATTTTTTTTTTAGAGATTCAGTTTTTAACTCAATCATTTAACTCAATCATTCAGTTTTTTATATTTTAATACAATCAATTTTAAATTTATTCTATATTCTAAATTATAATAATATTATTTTATATACTTTTTGTGATAGATAATCATTTAAATTATTTTTATACTTATTCAAAAAAAAATTATTTTTTGATTTGTTTTTGAAATTTATAATTTTTAGTTGTATATTTCATTTTAATTAAAATTATTATTTTTATAATGTTAAAAATCATAAAATAATAGTAAAATAGATGTATGGAATGATGTCTTGCTTTCCTATAATTGGAGAATTAAGTGAGGGATAAAAAATTATATGGATAAAAATATGGATAAAAAATCTACTGAATGAGTCACTTTTTACAAAAGCCTTTATATATAGGGATAAAAAAAAAGTGTTTTAGAAAATCCATTGCGAATGCTATAAGTTGTGAATGAATGACACGTTTGTTTCATTAAATTCGTATCAACATTTTTGGAAATACGGGACACGCTAGACGTCTACTCCTTCAAGAAGTCTAGACTCTAGAGCCCTTGCTGATTTCGGTTGATAACCAGGATTACAAGGGTTAATCGAGCTGATGTCATGTTTTGAACTAATAGTGTCGTTTATTGTAAAAGGACTTAGCCGATTCTTGAATTTCTTAATAGGTTTCATAATAAATACTTTTTTTGTTTTATATGAATCATGATATATATATTTTGATGTGTTTTTTTTATTTTTAACGATATCAAAAGAATCTTAAACTGACTTATGATTAAAATACATAACTTAATATATCATTACTGTCTCAAAATAATTTTATAAAAAACGACGTTTGATCGTATTAAATTAGATCTCGAAGTGTACGTTGTCGTAATTTATTTGGGACGGAGGGAATATAACATGTCACTTTTTATATTATTCAATACGCATTTTGAGAAGTTTTATTATTCGTTTTAATGTAAGAAAATTACTGTCACTAATTTAAGATTGAAATACATAACTTACACTATCATTCTTGTTTCGAGATAATTTCATAAAAAATGATATTTGATCGTCTCATAATACAAATTAAAATTTATTTCGACAAACCCTCACATCAAACTGTTGTATTTATTTTGAGACTGGATTATAAAACACTTCTGTAATAAGCTTACGACTTGAACAATATACTCCTTATATATTAGGAGGGAAACTTCTTCACATGATACTGCAAATAAATTGATTCTTTCCATATTCAGAATAGGATCTTGTTCATGTTAGCATTCAAAATTTGGCCAAAATCCTCGTGATTTTGTCTATTTTGCATTCACAGGAAGGGGAAAGAAGAAAAAACACTCAAAACAAAACACTGAATCAGACATCATCAATTCATCATGCTCTGCATAATGTGACTCAAAAATTTCATTCTTCACCACCATTGCCGCCCAACAAATAAATCCTCTTCACATTTAACCGTTACTCAATTCTCCAAACAAACCACCAAATAAACAACACAAAAAATCACCCACTCACTCTCCAGTTGACTTTCTTCATCCCTTTCGTGATCTTGTTCTCATTGGGATTGACAAAAGAATCAATCAATTGAGAATTCAAGATAGAAACCCTCATTTTCTCGTCCTAAAGGTAAAACCCACTTTGCAAAACTTGATCGTGATTGTGATTTTGTGTGATTCAGTTCACATAGAGGGTGAAATTGTCATAATTTTAGGGTTTTGATGTTGATTAAGGGATAGTTAGGGATACCCAGAAGCAGAATCGGGGATTTGATGGTGTGTTTTGGGGATTCGGTTCTTGGGTTTTTGGTGTTTTGAGAATGTGTTTTGAGAAAGCAGGTTGTTTTGGGTTTGTGTTGTCACAGGTTTGACAGCTTGTTGAGAGCTGGACTTGTAGGGGTCATTAATTGCTACCTTCACTGCTCTGCTCTTGATTTATTAGCTTTTCTGTTCTTCTTCTTCACTTTTCCTCATTCACTCTCTCTCTCACCCACCAAAACAACGGAGAGAAAGAGAGGAAAGAGAGGACAAGATTGGGAATTAATGATGAATCCTTGAGTGGGTGCTTGAAGCAATCAGGGTGAGAATCTGTTCTTGGGATCTGAGGTTTGATTATTGTCCTGTTTTTAATGGCGAAGTTTGATGATTGGATATGGGTTTTGTTCAATTTTTGATGTTGTGGTTTGTTCTGTAATTTGGGAGTGAGATTGATGATTGATTGTTCTTGAGAATTGAAGCAGGTGAAGCAAAAGGGTTTGCCTCTTTCTTGTAGCTTTTGTGTTTTATGTGTTGAAAAACATGTTGCTGTTGTGGTTTTGTTGCGTTTGTTGTGGGTTTTGCTCTTTCTTCAGATGATATGTGGCACACGAGCCAATATGAATGGAATTGTAGATGAGCTAAACCCCAAGAATGCCTAACTTTTGTGAAATTTTTCTTTTGCGAAGTTTCATAAATGGTGGTCCTTGTAATTACCGGATTTTATGACGGCACCTAGTGAACAATAGAATGTACCCGAGCACGATTGTAGGGAAAATGTCATTTATTTATATCATATGTAACGCTCGTCTTATAGGATCCTGGTTCTTATAGAACGATTGTGGCAACTATTATGGTTAATTTGTTTTTTAACGTTTCTGGTAACTACTGTAGTTAATTTGTTGTTTACTTTATTGGCAGTTCAAGAACTTAGTTGGTTGAGGGCATCATGAGCTCCCTCTTTCTCCCTAGTACTTTTACTGTGGTGCCTTAGCCTGAGCTAACCAGAAAGCCTAACAAAAAATGGTTTACTCATATGTTGTTCCTTTTTCACCACTTGCAGTTCCCTTTTGCTTTTTGGTTGATGCATGTGTTTATAGGATTAAGAGATTATGAAACATGATTTTGCTTATCATTCTTGGGATGCATGATGTTTTGTCACATATGACCATCTTTTGTCAAAATTATCGAGAGAGAGAGAGCTCGAGAATTTAATGATTGGCGAGGACTGTCTTGTGTTGTGTTTTCTGAGGCTAAAGGATCTGTTTGTTGTTTGTTATATTTCCTCTTGCGGAGTTGAACTACATAAATGCATGTTGGCCATGCATCTGATTTGATTAGAAGACCTAGATGCTGATGATTATGATGATGAGATCTAATAAACAACTTTGCTTTATGATGATTCTTTCTTGTTATTGCTATGATTTGTTGTTTTCTTGGTTCCAAAGGTTGTATAACCCTTAGCATTTCATAGCTGCTCTAATTGGACGGCATTTGTTTGCTATACCATGAGGTCAATTCATCTCTTCATCTACATACAAGTTGTGTATTGCTTCCTCTTCTTGATTTATGTTATCCTCTTGTACAGTTCGAGATCTGCATTTTTGTTGTTCGAGTGGTTCATACGTCTGAGGTGCAGGAGTTGGCTTTGATTCCTCATTCATGAGTGGCTTTGATTTCTCATTCATGAGTGGCTCATACATTTGAGGTGCAGGAGTTGGCTTTGGTTCCTCATTCAAGCAAAAATGAAGCTAGGTACATTACATTGTTTCATCTCCTACTCGATATCATAAATTCATGGCGATGTTGATTTCCTAGAAATTCATGGGATGCTATGGATTATGGAAGACTGAAGACAAGTCATTGATGAAAACACACTACTTTTTGTGCAGATGATGGTCCTGTGCTTTTGTGCCCAAGTCCGCCACGCAAGTCCTATAACCCTTTTGATTCAGATGACGATCCATTGGACAGTCCTGCACCAAGGGCAGATAATGTATTAACAATAGATGATCCCATTCATTTTGGTCTGGAATCATTTGACAGAAGCATTGACACATCGCCATTTCACATGAACGGCATTGATTTACCTTGGGGAGAACCCGTCCTTGTTCATCCTACTGTAGTGGAAAGGGCAATGAAAGTTGATGGGATCGACAACAACGGCCTGCTTGAGAAGGGAATAGAGTTCTGTACCGATAAGGATGTCGTGAAATTTGTTTCACCGGACTTGGTTGTTGGTTTCAAAGAGGGTTCCTATCAGTCTGTCAAGGACATATGCATTGATGATGGAGTTCCTTCCCAAGACAAGACATGGGCTGAAACAAAGCAGCATGTTGGCAAGGACCTGTTTGACCTCCTCGATTTTGGTAGCTACGATAATGGTGATTCGTACAAGCATGTAGAGGATAGTCATCTAGCAGATCATAAACGGCTCAATTCTTCGGCGGAGAATGGCTGTCGAATAGATGAAGTTGCTGAAGGTTTAGCAAAGATGGATGGGCTAGATATTCAACAAGTGTCAACGGTGTTGGATTCCCTTGATCATTCTGAGGCAGAAACATGCTTCTCAGCGGGTGAAAGAGAGATGGGTGGCCTTGTCGATGGTGCAGCAGAGAGTGCAGGGATTGGTCCTGCCGAAAGCAACCATGATTTGGTGTCTGAAGCGAGGTGGAACCGTGATACAACTTCAGATGATGGGCGTGAAGTGTCTGAGATTTTAGCTGCTGCTGACACTCATGAAGTTCAAACAAAGGATTTGGTTCCATCTCTCCCGATGCCTTTGGTTTCGGGTGGCATGGAAGCTGAGATCAGAATCGCTGAGGTTGTTACTGTATGTGTTGTCTTAATAGGCTATAATCTGAGTTTAAATTAACATTCATCTTTCTGTTTGTTTTATGTTTCCTCTATTGCACCACTGATGTAACTTTTGCTGCCTTACAGAGTCACAATGAAGAAGCAATGCCGTCTACCTCTTCAGAACCTTCTGAATCGCCTGAGTTGGTTGATGGTGCCACTCCAAGCACGTCATCATCTCCTCCTGTTTACGTCATTGATTCAGCAAGTGCAGCTGTTGTTTCAAACTCCCTTGACAATGGAAAGGAAGCAGGAAAGATGGCACAGTTAGATGTGAGACCTCCAATATCTCAAACCATGACCAGGGATCGAATAGCGTACGTTGAGCCTGACCAGCTTTGTCATGGGGAAACAAGCTTCTCTGCAGGAATGCATCCACCTTCCTCGATCACTTTCATTGGGCAACTAGCATACTCAGGCAGTGCCTCTCTTAGATCCGAGAGCAGTATTGGTAGCGCACGATCCTTTGCCTTTCCTGTGTAAGTCTTTTCTTTACATTCTTGCATTACCCCATGAAACAGGATGGATTATATGAAATATAAAAGCCTGTCAGTGCCAAACAAAGATCCATTGACTTCTTACTTATCAGCTGTAAGCAATTTATCAGATGGATAGCACTTCCTTGTAGAAAATACTAAGGTCTTTGAGTACCAAATAGTCACATAATGTTTTATCAAGAAAACAAAAAAATAGTAACACAATGTTCTACCGTGTCTTGTTGTTTTAACAGTTTGCAGACGGAATGGCATGGTAGTCCGGTGAGGATGACAAAGGCAGATCAGAAGCAGCAAAAAGGATGGTTGGAGAGCGTAGTCTGCTGTAGATTCTGACAGTCGTCTTGTCTCGCTTCGTACTTAGGACAGTACATAGATGATAACTTGACATGGTGCTGGTGGTGGTGATCCCGGTTGTGTTGGATTGCATGGTGTATTATTAGCCTCTTATTCTTTGTTCCAGTATTGCGAGCTCTTTGTATCCAGTGAGGTGTATGGTTTAATGCCATGCTGTTAGATTTCTAAGCATGCAAGTAAAGAGATTAAAGGATTCGAAGTTCTGGTGATGACTAATTCAATTTTTCATTGGGTTTGTTCTTTGCATCTATCTTTTTCCTATCCTGAACTGGAAAGAATTGTGACTATGCCACTGATTCAGCTTAAATTTTCGCAAGGTCGCCAATAGTCCAGCTGATCTGTTGGCTGCTTCTTTCGATTAGTTCAGTCTTCCTGATAAAGACATCTATTGTGAACAAAGTGCCGGTTTTCCATATGTTTGTGAGAGTATTGTGTTCAAGCATAACTCAGTCGGACGATGAAGAGTGTATTGGTTCCTCCTATTGACTTAACTGCGAATCTAACCAGGAGTGATCAGTTAGTATTTGGTAATCCACGTAGTACTACACGAATTAATACGAGTAATCTTTTATTTATATTATTTTCATTATTTAATCAAATAATATAGATTAGATAATTGACTTGTTAATCACACCATTTCATTATAATATCACAGTACAAAATATCAATCTCTATTCAGAGTAACAACTAACCTTTACCTCACCTACAATATACATTTGACACTATATTTTCTGATACAGTATTTTGTTTCACTTTAAATCTCGTAAAATATTGATCAGAAGCGAACGTTGGGTTTGGCCATGATCATAACCTCGAATCGAGCAAGGACAACACAGAGAAGAACACAACACAGAGACCCTCGAATCGAAGCTGCGAAGACGAGCAAGGAGGGAAAAAGCCCTAAACTCATCTCCAATTTCATGGACTAAAAAGCAGGTTCGATCTCTCTCACGCTTCGATATTGTATCAAAACCTAAATCAAAAGCCCTAATCTGAGTCGTACAATCATTTGGTCTGGATCCATTTCGATTCTCGATCTTTTTCTCATGTGGGCACATCGAATTGCTGATTATTTTTCATAAAGTGTGATCTTTTTCGGCTGATTATGAGATTTGGTGACATGGGTACTTTTCAGATTTTGGAGGAACTGAAGTTTTGACCAGATTCGGATGGTAAGTCAATTTTGGAGAAATTTTGGTTTGTTGGGTATATTTTTTGGTTTGCATGAAATGGGTTTGTTTGTGGGAATGGTGTGGTAATGGGGAAATGGGGTTTTGTAGGATATCAGGAAGTGGTTTGTCAAGAAACATGTTCAGCCCAATGGCACTGCTCCTAAGTCCGCTGAGCCTAAATTGGCAGTGGCGGCGTCGGAGCCAGTAAAACAGGTGCGTGTGGTTCTGATTCAGGGCTTTAATTGCTTTCACGAAATGCGTGATGGTCGTTCTTGGTTTTAGTACTATGCTGAGAATTTTGCCCTCTGTGTTCATCAAATAATATGTAGCACTAGAGTAGATGACTCAACTATCTTCAAATGATTGTGGCCTATTTTTCACTTGTGCTTGTCCTAAGGATTCATTAACGAATCGCATGGTTTCTGATAGAAGTATGTTGTTCGAGTTTCTTTGAGCAGGGGAGTGGAGAGAATGCTGGTAGAAGGAAGACAAGCAAATATTTCGATAAAGAGCAGCCGAAGGCAAAAAATGCAAATGAAGCTGCTGAACTTTCAGCTAAAAGGAAAGGTGCTGAAGTTTTGCCTCGGGATGTGAAAACTCCTCCAGCTAAAAGGCCTCACGAAATTAATATTGATGAGGATGATGATGATGGTGACTTTGTCACACCTACTTCGAAGAAACAACCAGTTGATAGCACTCCGAATAAGAAACTGAAAAGCAGTTCAGGGAGGGGAATCACCAAGAAAACTCAAGATGAAGAGAGTGATTACGAGAAGGACGACAATGAAGAAGCTGAACCTGCACCAAAATCTGGAGGAAGGGGCCGTGGAGGGAGGGGTGGTTCCACCGCAGGAGGTGCTGGAAGAGGAAGGGGTGGTGGTGGAAGAGGTGGTTTTATGAATTTTGGTGAAAGGCAACCTCCACCACATAAAGGAGAGAAGGTGTGCCACTCTTCGTTATGAGTATGTTAACCTAGTAGTTCACATCTTAAATCATGTTATTAACAGCATGCCTTTATTGCTTCTACTTTTCAGGAAGTTCCAGAAGGGGCCCCTGATTGCCTAACTGGTTTGACCTTTGTGATTAGTGGCACGCTTGATAGGTATGCTACTTTGTTGTTGCGATTGTTACAGTCTATGCTATTCAGAGGTGTATGATTCTGGTTCTCTTAGGATTGATTACTTCATCCGATGCAAAGTACTTCATCGCCTTAAAATGCTTTTATTCATAAAATCTGAGCTTTTTTTCTGAACAATGACAGCTCAGAAAGGGAAGAAGCGGAAGACTTGATTAAAAGACACGGGGGCCGTGTTACTGGATCTGTCAGCAAGAAAACGGTTTGTCGTTTACTCTTTGTTGTGCTTGTGTAAAATTTCTGAAATTATAGGAGAAAATGGAAATGGGAAGCATTCTAGTTGAAATGTACAAGTTCCTTAAAGTGAAAATGGGAGATATTTATGTATATACGGATGAGATGATTTTGATCTAAAGCAAAAGATGTTACAAGTGTCTTAAATCAACAGATTAATCTCCAAAGTCCAAACATAGATGCATTCTACTATGTGGGTATATGTTTTCGAATTGTATGTCTACGTGTAAACGCTTATATGTCTAAATTGATTATTTTGTTTGTGCTTAATATGAACGGACTTCTTCAGAGGTTTCGGAGTTTCACTTGGAAATCAAACTTCTTCGAAATTTTATTCCTGAACATTTTAGGAATGAGAAGTGCCATCTTCCTTCCTGCTTTCTCTCTCACTTTTTGTGTGTCTTAGTTGGTTATTAGTATGATTTCACATGATCTGTGTGATATTGAATAAGCTCTCTATTTGCAGAGTTATCTCTTGTGTGATGAAGATATTGAAGGCCGAAAATCTGCTAAAGCCAAGGAATTGGGGTTGCTTCAAATTCCATTCGCTGTATTTCCTGTGACTTTTCCTTCTCAGAGTATCTGTTAACTAGTGTTTTTATGTTTGTACAGAACTCCCTTCCTTACTGAGGATGGCCTGTTCGACAAAATTCGTGCATCAGTAAAATCCAGATCTACTCCAAAGAAACCTGATGTCAAAGTTTCTGCTGCTGTGCCAAATAAGAGTCCTCAGAAAGTCGAAGCGAAGAGTATGCTGAATTTAGCTATAACAATATATTTTTCAATACTTGCTTGAGCATGTTGCACTATGTTTTAGATGCAGCTGTAGGATGTTTAGTCTTCACATGTGTAAGGTTAGTTGGCGTTCTCAAGGTTTTCTTCCTTGCTTGGTAGTCTCATTGTTTGTTTCTTCCAGAAGAGCTGGCGGGGAGTGCTTCTTCCACAAAAGCTGCTTCTAAAGCTCCGGTGTCAGGTGTTCCTGTTCCAAAGAAACAGCAAGAGTCCTTGACATGGACAGAGAAATATAGACCAAAGGTTCCAGATGACGTCATTGGTAATCGTACCCTTGTAAGTATTTTTCATTTTTTGCCTTTCTTCATATAATCTCCAACTGTGACGGAGGAGCTTAAGTGAGAATTTTCCGGTTGATTTGTCAGATCAATCAACTACATAGTTGGCTATCTCATTGGGATGAGCAATTTTTGCATGCAAAAGGGAAGGGGAAAAAGAATAATGATTCTGCAGCTAAGAAGGCTGTATTATTAAGCGGACCCCCTGGTATAGGGAAAACTTCTTCTGCTAAGTTGGTCACTCAGATGTTAGGCTTTCAAGCGATTGAGGTAAGTTGTATTATATGTATCATTGCAGCATACAAGCTTAAGGCTCTGGCGTTGTGCATTTTTGCCTCACAGCTAATAATTACTAATATTCTGAACGCGGCAGGTTAATGCCAGTGATAATCGTGGAAAAGCCGATGCCAAAATTGTCAGAGGGATAAGCGGAAGCATGGCAAATTCTGTGAAGGAGCTTGTCAGCAATGAATCTCTGAGTGTCAATGATAGGTTGGTATCAACTCTTTCGGATATCTTCCTGAATTGATTTGATTGTATTGAGATATTATTTTATTGAAGCTAATTCTTGACAAAGTGTAGGCCAAAGCATCACAAAACTGTTCTTAT
>JAOVYX010004386.1:0-10286 GCA_035668315.1 Drosera spatulata
GTGTATTATACGTCCATAAATACGTCTACTACGTCATTACGTATTCTTACGTACATTCCGTTATTTTTACGTATTTACGTATATCGCACAAATACATAAACTACTACGTATTTTTATTCAAACTTTGTATTCTTGGTTTTTTATACAATCAAACGCGTATTTTTCTATATTTTCTTATCCAAATGCTGTATTTTAATAGTTATAGAGGGTATATGACTTGATACGGCACATAAATACATCGAAAAATGAATTTCTGGACTGGCTGTGAGGCGTCGCGGCCGCTACAAGTCTTGTCGCAGCCGAGACTGGATTGCGGACAGTGACATGACAGTTTTTCAGATTTTCAGACTTAACTTCAAACGTGCATAACTTCTTCGTTTCTTAAGAAAATTGAGTGATTCTTGTTTCATTACAAACGACAAGAAGTTCTCTAGAACTTTGCTTCAAGACTCATTTGCTGAATAAGGCTCTAACTGGGGTAAAAATATGTTCTAATGTCGAACATTAAAGCTGTCCAGAAACTGGTAGGCTAGTTTGTTGGTTTCTGCATTTTACCCAACCAATTCAATCCCAAATGATCTAAAACTTCATAAACATAGAATTTACTTAGTTCTTGTCATGTGTTTTTCAATTTTGGGCTTGTTTGATACATAAAATCTTAAATTTCCGCGTCGCACGAGCATAACTCGTCTTTTGGTTCAAATAACATGTCTCTTTCTCCGTGGCCTGTTTTTCTTGTTATTTTTCTTATTTTTTGATCAGATATGATCAGTTAGAGGTAATGAATAGAGAAGGCAAGGCTCACCCTCTTGTTGAAAGGGATTTGAGCTTGTTTTGTATTTCTTTGACGTGATTAGCTCGACTTCGCTCTTTCTTATTTTGTGGCTCATGTCCCCCTCTCTCGGTCTATTCTCTCTCCTCTAATGATGATCCTCCCGGCGTCTTTACCTTCTTTGTGAAATGGAGCTACCCAAAGGAGTCTCTCATTTCTTATCTTTTGGTTTCTTTGGACTATCAGTGATTTTCCTGCATATGGGATGTTATCGGGATGGAGTACAGCTGGATGCTTGGCTTGTCTTTATTGCATGGAGGACACGAAGTCGTTCCACCTCAAGCATGGACGTAGGCATTCCTGGTTTGATTGTCATAGGCGATTTCTTTGTTTTTTATATTGTCAGTTAAAATTTATATTCATACTGTAAGTTTGAATGACGTATCTGTGTATAGTAATAGCTTTACTGTAAAAAAAATTTAAAATAGGAAAACATTAGGATATGTCATTTTGTATAACGTTATTATCACATGTACTAATGCCGTAAAAGTAAAAGTTCGGGTTACAATAAGATCTAAATTAAGATTTACATAGATATGATGATGTATACCGAATCATGATTACAAGATGCACAGAAGTCATAGCCATTGATTTTAAAAGATTGTAAATAAGATTACCGTCTTGGTGTGTTACTTGAGCCAAAAAAACAAAAAAACGATAGAAGGAAACTAAGACGGTGAAGAGAACAAGAGGAAGAAGGGGGTGAGGTGAAGAGGAGAGTAAGGGGAGATGATAGTCTGCTTCTTGGATCTCCTTTGGTGATGAAGATGGGTGGAGGAGTGGGTGGAAGAGAGTGGGGAAGGTGGTGTCCCTTGGTGCGGTGGTTGTCGTGGCCGGGAGTGGGTTAGGCGGGGAATTAAGAAATGAAGAGTGGAAAGAAAAGGGAGCGAAAGAAAATTCAAATTAAAAACATCCCCATTCCGTTTAATTGCAGGATTAATAATCCCATATCTTCCACAGTCTTCACTCAAATTTTATCACCACGCTCAGAAAATCATGTTATTAATTAACATATAATTTTTCAAATTTTACGGCGACAAAAGTTATCCCAACTTCGTCACAAGTTTTAATGTTATGAACGTAACGTTATGTCTCAAACTCTGAAATGAGATTCATTTCTCTTTTTTAATTTATTATATAAGGAGAAAACGTATATTCTCGCTACGTTTATCAATTTACAAACTATTATTTGATCATAATTGTTATATTTATTTGATCTTAATTTTCTAGGGCTTTACATTATATGTTCGCGGGTTATTGTTAAATTGATTAGATTGATTCGGTTGACTGCCTTGATCACCTCCCCACCTTAAATTAAAATGATTCTTTCATCCTTCATTATAAAATTTTGAGTATAGGTTATATTTTGTTCGTGGAGGTCCCGAAAATTGATGAAGGGCATTGACTTCTCTATCTTCAAAAAAAGTTAGGCATGAATATGTTGCATGTCCTATGTTTCCACATATTTCACATACTTTCACTTGTTGAGTGGTATTATTACGCACTAATTGGCTTTCCACTTTAGTTAAGGTGTCGACTTATTGTTTGATTTTATTTGTTTCAACTCCTCCAACATTCCTTATTGCATCAGTTTTAGTGGCATATCGTTGTGAATTAGGGTCATCTCTTCAATCATTGCTTTAGCATTAATTGGAGTTTTGTTAATTAAAGCTCCCCCCACTTGAAGTATCTATCCATGCCCTATCCATTGGAAGAAGTCCATCCTAAATATCTTGTATGAGTAGTTGTTTAGTTATCTTATGATAAGAACAGCTTGAACATAATTTCGTAAATCTTTCTCAGTCATTAGTTGGCTTACCACTTGATGTATGAGTAGAAGTCCATTAGTTATTTCAAGAAATACTTTTTGCATATCACCCCAAGTTGTAAAGCTACATGGTGGAAATTCATACAGTCAGTCCTTGGCTATCCCGTCCATACTTAATGGAAAATCATATAATTTAACAGTGTCTTCCGTAGCTCCATCAACTCTTATGGATTTACACACAACATGTAATTCTTTAATGTGACGGTGAGGATCTTCGTCGGGTAATCCATGAAAAAATTAGTACACAATGAACTAAATCACAAGTAAGTTTAAACTTTTCGTCAACAGTAGGAGTGGAAAGCTCCTTGAGGCTTTGATTGTTAAAAACTAGAACAGGCTCACGAAGATTAGATGAAGATGATTCTAGACTTGGAGGTGGAGATCCACGTGCTTCGGTCCTTACTCTACAAGGGGATGGATGCTCCTAACCTCTAACTTCAAGTATCTGAACGGTTTTCTTCACTCTTGATCTGATCTCCCTTCCGTTTTTAAGTGTCATGCATTGCTAAAAACAACCTGAAAATTAAAAAAATAATAATAATAAATCATAACTTAAATTAAAATTTAGAAAAAATCTAAAAGAAGATATCGTTCCTCGACAACGGCGTCAAAATTTGATGTGTGTTGTAATAGGTGCTTCAAATTACACTCCCCACTAAAAATACTACTAATATATTATAGCAATGAAGGATCGTTCCCACGAGGAACAGTGATTTAACTATAATTTTGCTAAATAAACTCAAGATATGAAATATTCCTAACAAGGGGGTTGTTGTAAGAAATGACCAAAAATGAATTCAACTAATTAATTAACTAATGGAACGAGATGAAAGTTATAAGTTTTGATCTATATGAATGAAACGTAGTATAATGCATATAAAGTCACCAGCTACTAGATCAATAATGGACATGAAAATATAGTTTTATTGTATTTTGATAGGTTAGCTATAACAGATATAGAAATATGATATGTATTCTTTCATTAAGATATTAATAATAATAATTAAAAAAGAGTAATTATAATTAATGTGAACACTATGAAGATTTACTAATCACAAGATTGATGGAAAAAAAGAATTTGTATACAATGTAGTCCATTTGTATCATAATATATCAATGACTATTAATATAACAAAGATTATATCTTTTCATCATTAATATATCTTTACTCTAGATATGATTAAAGATATTATCAATACCTATAGATAAATCCAAGCATAACCCTAGGTGATCAATCTAGAGAATGACATGAAATATCATCAGAATAAAAGTATGATCATATTGAATATCAAAATAATGCAATAACCATGAAAATTAAGAATATAGTCTCATGATCCACATCACTAGATCATGTACATGTTTTCATTAACTGATCTATGATACGATCATGGTTACAATGAAAAAAATAACCCAAGCTAAAACAACTGAACCCATCAAAACCATAGAGATGATATGATGATCAATGGTCCTTTGCATTGCGCATATCGTCTTGAATCTTCGATGCGTCGATCGTCTTCTTCTAGATCTAGATCTAGTTTTTGTAGAGAGAAAATAGAGTCTCTAAATAAAACTAAGGCAAAAAGAATAAATGTCTCTCATCTAAATCTGATAAAATGGTCCCTTATTTATAGAAAAATAATCAAAATCTAAAAATAATTGAAATCCTAAAAATCCTGATAAAAATATCTTGTGAGAAATAATCGTCTCAAGGCTATGAAAGGGCTTGTTATGGCCGTGACAGAGCACGCTGCCTCAGGACTTGCATTCTTTAGCACATCATAGGCATGACCTGAATATGTCATGGGCGTGACCTCCAGTCTTCACAGGCATGAACAACTAAGTCATGATCGTGTACATGTCCATTGGTTCGTTCTCGAATTTTTTTGAGTTTCATAACCTCCAAGACATCCTTCATGGCCATGAACATATCAAATACACCAAAGAAGCCCGTTTAAGCTCAAACTCGTCATCGGGCTTCAAAATCATCATTCACGCTCATTAATCTTCACATGAACATCGTCCATCATTCTCAAATTGACTCGTCATATGAATTAATGCTCAAATTATCATCAAATAGTGGTACCTACACAATAAAAACAACAAAACGACATGTTTTTAGCAAGGTTTTCATCAAGAACACTTGGATATCTATGAAAGCAGCGAATATTTCAATCAATTTGTTTCTAAGCAGAATATGGATATCTTTTCTGAGTGAATCAAAATCAGTATCTACTTCATCATCTTCATCTTCATTGTTTGTTGTCATCAAGCATTCCTTTGAGTTGTTGTCTTCACTCTTCTCTTCATCAGCACCTTTATCACTCCTTGAATTGATCTCGTCTCAAGTGTTACTTGCCAAGTCTTTTTTATGTTAGATTAATAGAACCACACTTTTCTTCCTTTTGGATTCCTGCTTCATCAAATAGCAATCCTTTTGAAAGTGATCTTTTTCTTTTTCATATTTGAAAACCTTGGTTAGCATTAGGCTTAAATGGTGAGGAACCTTTAGGCTTAGATTTATAAGATTTCGCTTTTCTGGCTCTAAAATTTTTGACAAATTTTAGATACTTTCTGATTACAAATACAAGGTTGTCTTCGTCTGATATTGAAGTTCCAAGTTCTTCCTTATGAGCCAGTTCTACGAAAAGAACCAGTCCTTTATTTTTCTCAGCTGCTTCAATAGCATCATGATGATGCAGGAAATTCTCATGTGTTAGCAATGAGACAATGAGGTCGTCAATCTTCATTTCTTCCAAGTTTCTGGCTTTTTGAATTGTTGTATCTTTTGGCTCCCATTATGTATGAAGACTTCTTAAAATTTTGTGGATCTGGTTCTCCATTCCAACTGGTTGATCTAATGAATCTACCTCATTCACTATGTCAGTAAATCGAATATACATTTTAAAGATATATTCATCTTTTTCATGATAAACAACTTATACTTTTTAGTAAGAAGATCTATTTTGAAACGTTTTATCGATCGGATACCCTCATATGTTACCTGGAGCTTATTCCACATTTCTTTTGTAAATCTGCAAGCTAAAACCCCATTGTATTCTTTTACAGATAAATCGCATATGAGTATCTTTTTGGCTTTTGCATACTTCTCTATTTTAGCAAGGTTATTATAATACCTCAAGAAAATAGCTAAATGGTTTGATAGTACTACCTATACCAACAAGGTGCGTCTTCTTTTTCGGTAGCTCATCATTTTAGAACTCCGCAGTTAAGTGTGTTTTAGAGATTATTATCTCTATCTCTTATTGTGAGATTCTCGATGTTTTGGGTGTAACTTTTTTGTATCTCCTCGTTTGACTAGTGGATTCTTTGTCGTCGCGACGGCCCGTGGTTTTCTTCCACAAGGGTATCCACGTAAAAAATCTTTGTCTCATTTATTTTACGCACTTATTATTGTTTATGTTGTAATTAACAGTCCCGTTCGTAACATGTTGAACTAATCGCCACACGTGCTCCACGTCATCCGATTATCAGTCCACGTTTCAAACCCAAAAGAGCCATTCACGTGAGGGGCCCGTGTTAGAGATACTAAACCCACATCGAAATTGGATAAAACCTGCAACAATATAAATAAAGCATGAGCATTTTCTCCTATTGTCAATTGGTTTGGTTTTAAAAATAAACCTTATGTTTCTACACTGATCTCCCCTACTTGCCCTGCACCTTGTTATTTGTACAGTGCATTTATATGTTGCTTTCTTTTTTCTTTTGTTTCTCAACAGTCTACATGTTCACTTGCATATCCTGCTTAATCAATTCTTACTCTTTTTTCCTTTTTGGCTTTTATGTACAGGTATCATGCCAGGGTCCTGCGGTAAGATTTCTACTTACTTCTGATAAATCTGTATGTAAAATAAAATATGACAGTTCAACTTATTCGAGTATATCCTGCATAAGCCAATTTTTTATTTTCTTGTCTTTTTCTTTCTTTCTTTTTTCTTTTTTTTTCTTTTTTTCTTTTTTTCTTTTGTTTTTTTTGTTGGCTTCCCTTCTCAGGCACTGTATTTTTTGAGTTGTGATGGTCTTCGCATAAACGGCATCAGGACCATAAATAGTCCCAAAAATCACATCTCCATAACCAGTTGCAACAACGCCGATATCTCAAATGTTCGACTCCAAGCACCTGGAAATAGCCCCAACACAGATGGCATCAATATCTCCAAGTCGAACTACATCAATATTCACGATTCTAACATTGGAACTGGTACGCATTGCTAGCACCTTCAGCACTTTTTACCATCAGAACATACTTACTAAGCTGATTTCCGTGTGTGTAATGTAGGTGATGATTGCGTTGCCATCAACGGCACTTCATCATTCATCAATATCACTCGTGTTGCGTGTGGACCAGGTCATGGTATAAGGTTCGTTGTACTTCCTGAAAAAATATACTACTCGACCTATATGAGCACTTTTCTTACATGTTTTTGTTGTTAAATTTCTAGTGTTGGAAGCTTGCGAGCGAGAGGAATCTATGATACTGTGCATAATGTTTATGTATACAACTGTATCTTTACTAGAACCCAAAATGGAGCTAGGATCAAAACATGGCCGGTAAGTCAATAACACTGAGTCGACAGATATCGGAGAGTATATGCAAAAGCTAACTGTGTCGGTACATGTTACAGGGTGGATCAGGGTACGCGACCAACATTACCATCGAAAGAATCACAATCAACAATGCACAGAACCCAATAATTATAGACCAGCACTACTGCAATGGTCAACCCAAGTGTCCTGGTCCTCCGTCAGGGGTCCAGGTGACCAACGTAATCTATCATGGTTTCAATGGAACATCCACCGATAGGGTTGCTGTTATGCTGGATTGCAGTGAGAAAGTTCCGTGCAGCAACTTGCAGTTCGATAGGATTAACCTTGCTGGAGCAGGACTTCAAGCCGTCTGTAATAATGCGAAAGGGAGGATGGATTTTCCATGCACACCAAGCATAGGTTGCCTGAGAAGTTAGATAGTTTAGTTTCTTGTCATTGTATTCCGTATCTTTGATATGTTCGATCACTTTGCATTGTAATCTTGCAAAGCAATTCGCTTAGAGGAGTCCCCATCAAGAAACATCCTCCAAATAAAGATATTTATTCCATTATCGGCTACATCATCTACACATCATCAAAGCAAAAACTCTGAATCTATCACTTAAATCTGTTTGGATAAAAAATGGATATGCATATCTCATACTCTGTTACATCTCAAGTTGTCCTCCATTCTCACTTATATCCACTATGAACCACATTGCCATTACAATTATGCCGACTTCAATTCGTCAGTTACATGAAAAATAAACATATATGTCTCCATCTGGATCATCCTCTATTCTCAGTCAACGTCTATAATTAGTACCTCCTCGACCCAAATCTCCAGGGCTTCCCCTTCCCGTTTCCCTTAACGTGATCCACATATGCTTCTGCTTCTTCCTCCTCGTTCCCTGCCTCAAACTCCTCAGCCCACCTGGTGGTGTTAATGGGATCGTTCGGGTTGAACAGTTCAGTTTTTACAACCCAAACCAAAACCGAACCGATTAATTAATCGGTTTGAACTTCAAAACTAAAAGTGTTTATTAATGATTTCGATTTTTTCAGTTTTTAAAAGGTTTTGTTTATACGATTTTCAACGATTTCGTCTTAAATATTTTGTGATGATAATTATAAATGTCATTTATTAAAAAAGCTAATTACGAGTTAGTTGTCTTTAATTTTATTAATTACCAATTAATCATATCATATAATTTTTATTTCCAATTATAGACAATCTTACCCACTATTTAAAAAGAAAACAAAATATTTGATCACAAAATTTTAGAAGATTATCCAACTGCTTTATAAATCATTTATCACTCCATAATAATTCTCTCCCCAACCCTAACCCTTTTACGTCCATGTTACTGTCGAACTTCATGATGCCACCACTAGCAAACAGTGCGCTTCTAGTTCAATACAATGCACATACTCATAGGATCAAACAGTGCATCTCGACAAGACACAACTAGCCTTTTTAATGAGCGTATTTCACCTATCAACTTCGTAAGACAAACAGTGCATCGCTAATATCACTCGGTGCACCTTCGAATACAGTGGTTCTATTGTCTTCATCTACCATCGTTAATGGGCGACAACTCTCCGTAAGGTAAACAGTGCCTCCTCGATACCATTCGGTGCGTCTTCAAAACAGTGCGTCTATAATTAATTCTTTGATCCACTTTAAACAATGAGGTAATATAAGTCGATCCTCATCGGTCCGGTTGATATCGAGTTCGGAACTTCACGTTTGGAATTTGATTGCCTTAGGTCGATTCCACTATCACCATTTTCATAAAAAGAGAAGGAACCTTGGTGTCATCGTAGTTATGCATGAGGTGAGGTGGGGAGGTGAGCGGATATCAGTAGAGGGATGGCTTTGATTAGTGGTGTAGGTGGTGACCATGGTGATGGGAGATGTATATACTACTGAATATGAATTGATGATGGAGTATTTTGTGTCTTGTATTATGGGATTGAAAATAGAAAAGAAAGTATATAATTTGAAAACGCTAACGAACAAATATAAAAAGGCCAGAGAATATTGTTAAGGGGTAGAAGCGTACATTGATTCTTTTTTTTTCAAAAAAAAAGATCACTTGATAATTAAATAAGATGGATATCGTCAATTCGTAATTAACAACAGAAAATGCAACCAGTTCGGTAATTCACACTTCTTAGAATAACTTTGTAAATTTTACAGCAAATGTTTGTAAAAAACTTAAATATATCGAGTTAAAAAAAAATAGCATAAATTATACTAAAAATATATAAAAAAAATGATTTTCTTACTAAAAAAATAAAAAACATTCGACCAAGATAAAGAGAATATATGATTGAAGGTTTATATTTCAATTACTACCACAAGTGGCAAAGAAAATAACCACAGTACTAAAGATATTAGATTATCTCAGATTTAAAATAATATAATACTTATGATTTTTAAACTTAACAATCTTATGTAAAATAATTATGATAATTAATTTTAAACAATTCGATTTATCATCAGTTAGTCGGTTCCATTCGGTTTTTTTCCCATTAATCAGTTTCATTTTGTAAAATAAAAACAAACCATTTAATAATCGACTCGATCAGTTTCGATTTATCGATTTTCGTAACAGTTTCATGATCGGTTCGATCTTCGTTTGGACACCCTTACACATGACCTGCACCCATTGCTAGAATGATCTAGCAAATTTGGCTAATCGCCTTTCAAAGACTTCAAACCTGAGAGTTCAGGATACCAATCTAAAGTTTGATTCATAATGTGGATTTTTCGTCACAGACCGATATTGACAGTAATTATGAACTGATTGGATCATCCAAACTTTCCAGCAATGTAATAGAAATAAAAAGTCGAAAGCAGCTTTAAAAAAATGAGAACCACTTGACTAACCAGTAACTAAAAACAACAAAATCGTCAAAGGTTGTAGTCTTTGTAATATTGTTGCATACACTAGTTTAAGCCTGAGTATACTGCCTCACTCTACTCTACCAAAGGTTGATTCCCAGAAGAAACTGTCACCAACATGAAAAGAAGCCAATGCTAATTAGTTTGAGAAACTCATCAGAGGCACG
>JAOVYX010004388.1:0-10285 GCA_035668315.1 Drosera spatulata
GTAGACAAAGAGATCTTAATCTCATTTGGAGAACTTGTTAACTTGGAAACCATGTGTAATTGAAGCTGAACCGAATGTAAGAGAAATTGTATGCTAAATGTTCTTGTGACAACTACCATTTTGATGAAAAGCAATATTAGTAGTACTTTTTAATTATACATGGTTTAAATGCGAAAACAATTGAATAACCATGAAAAACACTTGAGGAAATCATGGAAAAGTGGCAATTGGATCCTCTATCTCGAAAATCATATACTTATGACGACTCATACTATATGAACTTCACAAACTCTGATGATCATATCTTGAACTACCTTATACGTAGTTGGATAAAATGAATTTTCTCCTATGACGTTAAAATCAATCTACATTGTAAAGCACTCAATTCATTGCATAGCAAAATGCTCCTGAGACTGATCAAGAGCTAGCTAGCATCACACATGCCTCGAATGAAATATATACACGAAAAAATGTAGCACAGCAGCGGTTGCTAACGGGCATAGCAAAAGAAGAAAAACAAGTGATTTTGATTTTTGATTCTTTTCTTTTATTTATTTCAAAATTTTTCTATTTTCTCCCTTTTTAAAATCCATATATACATATCGAAAAAGGATTTTTGCTGCAAACAACAAGAAGTAATCTGTTGCGGAGTTTTCTCTACCACACATTCTTTGTACGTGAAATGATCCTAACTGTTTTTCGTTTCGGGATTGCTTTGTACTGAGATTTATCCAGCATCGTCCTTACAAAAAGATCACGACATGGGTTCCGTGTGTGTAGAAGTGTTATGGAGTTGCCAACTTTATAGCTATCTAATATGCGCGTTCCTAGTTCAGTTTAATCCTATCAGGGTTCGACTTGACCGTTACAAATATGATTTATGTCACTTGTCCCTCCATTTCTCTGTGCACACACAAATAAAGGGAGGAGAATCAAACATGCAGAAGAATTATATCGTCTGATTCCGATTATAATTTCTCTGTTCTTTGTCTTCCATGACTTTACAGTCGATCGACAAGTCGGTCCTAATGGTTTTCCACATATGAAGTAATTCACAATTCATAACCATTTGAATGTTCAAGGTTGTAAGTTTATCTTGATATGACCACTCACTATGACAACGATTATCGATGTAGTGATGCTGACGTCACTACAACCAATTAGTTCCAAAGATTTATACAAATACAATAGACTTCGGTATATATCTAAGAAAAATTTCCGTAACAAATCGCTACACTGAAAGCACAAAGTCGATGTCCAACTCATAGGTACTCTACATATTACTAATGTGTTGGGCAAAATATTAGCAAATGTTGCAAAATTGCGTGCTCATTGGAAAAAACAAAGTCAGGCTGCAGTCCACACCTCTAAAAGTGCAGCAAAGACCCAAGTCAAGTCATTGCCCTGTAAACAAAGTCAGGCTTTCCCAGCCAGCCAATGAAGACTCGTTCCATCTCAAAAATTTCCTCCACTGCCCCTATAAATTCCTTACATTAGATCATACGATACATACGGAAAAAACATGTCTCCGTCAATGAGAAGCTATCATATGACATGCCTCGTCATGGCCGTGATCATATTTCTCACAATGCCGAGCCACATCAAAGCTGCGGGTGCGCTGCAGGTCTGTGTTGTAGCAAATATGGATACTGCGGCACCACTAGCGCTTATTGTGGCGACGGGTGCCAAGCAGTGGTGTAAGCAGTGGTGTATCAGTCCCTGCTGTTGTGACGGACGCGTTCTTCAATGGGATTATCAACCAGGCGCGATCTGGTTGTCCGGGGAAAGGCTTCTACTCACGAAGCGCATTTCTTAGCGCGATTGGTTCGTATCCTAGCTTTGGCACGACTGGGACAAGCGATGCTTCTAAGCAGGAAATCGCGGTTTTCTTCGCACATGTCACACATGAAACTGGATGTAAGCATATACATTTTCTAAGCGGGAAATTGCGGTTTTCTTTTCTCTGTTTATTCATTTTAGCTCTGTGCGTAGAGTTGTTTGGATCAACGATAAAGCAATAATCTAACTCTTCTACGCTTGCAGTTTTGTGCTACATAGAGGAAAAGGGTGGAGCCTCACAACCCATGAGTCAGTATTGTGATGCAAGTTATACACAATACCCTTGCAACCCCAACAAGGGCTACTATGGCAGAGGACATCTTCAGCTCTCCTGGAACTATAACTACGGAGCTGCTGGAAGAAGCATCGGATTCGACGGACTCAACTCACCTGAAACTGTGGCGAATAATGCTGTCATATCGTTCAAGCCCGCATTGTGGTTCTGGATGAACAACGGCATCCACTCGGCTATAGTATCTGGTCAAGGGTTCGGAGCCACCATTCGAGCAATCAACTCCGGGGAATGCAACGGAGGGAACCCAGGAGCTGTGAATGCACGGGTTTAGTACTATAAGCAGTATTGCAGCCAGTTTGGTGTTGGCACCTGGTGCTAGTCTCACTTGCTAGAGAGAAATATGACAAGGAAATGCGATGATAGATTCTGAGCTGCGAGCGTACGAGTAATAATTGTAGTAACAACAATCGTGTTAGTTGTTGTAACAGCAAATGATGTAAGCAGAAGAAATCATGTTTCCCTAGTATATGTATTTTCCTTCGGAAATCCCAAACGTATCTTGACGTATCCACGTTCAGAAGCACGAAGGTTCAAAAGAAAACACTTGTACCGTTACACCATGCTTCAGAAGGCCAAACGATGAGAAAAAGAATGGAAAGCAAAAAGAATCATACATTATGGGGTCGACATATACAAGATATGGTATTAAACACGAGCCGTTAGTAACAGTTACAAATACAGCTCCATAGAACTGTATCAGAAGGAGGGGGGAAGGGCTCACCAAGGTCGAACATCGACGATACAAAAATCATAGTCACAGAATACATAAATGGAGAACAGGAGAAATGATTGAAATACAAGCCTCATAATCTTGTGTTTGTCAATTCAGTAACAGATTCCACCATCAGTTCCTCCAGCAACTTCCCTTCTATTACCTTTCCGATTTTATCAACTTCTGATCTCAGATCAGCAGCCCAGCCCTTACCCACCACTTCCTTCATCAGCACCCTGTCCACGACCCCGGTTTCACCTCCGCCATCCCCAACGTCACCCGCAAAGAACCTCACGTTGCCACAAACCCACTCCTTCATCACGGACCACACACTGTCAGCTAAAGTCGACTCCTGGATGCTATTACCAGATGTGACGTCATCTGAAGAGGCACATGAGTGTGACCATATGGTGCTAGTTCCTGTTCCGGTGGAGTCCAGGAGTGCTGCATTAACAAAGTCGAAGACAAGCTTACTGTTCGACCTAAGCTGTCTCCGCTTAGCCTCGTGCAATGGCTCCTTTATGGTCAAGTCAACGTATTTCTCCCTCAAAGAGGGGTCCAGGGGGCTTTCCAAGGAATGCCATCCTGCGAGAGTTGAACCTGGTTTAGATGCATTGTCGAGACCTGCAGCCGATAAAAGTGATTGGACTAAGAAGAGCCATTCATCTTCATCTTCCTCGACTCCAGGAGATGGGAATGGGGATTTTGACGAGTAGCATGATACTGCCTCCCTACTATGGTCATCCCAAGACAAGGTCCGAGCAATCGATCCAATAGGCGGAGATTTGCCGATCAAGTTAGACGGACCAAGTTGTCTTCCTGTTATGTTCAGAGAAGAACCAAAAGAAATAAGAGAGGAAGGCCACAAAGAAACAAAGCATTTTTAGTTTATGTGGAGCACAGAAGTACCTTGGTTAGACATGATGCTACGGGAGCATCCCAGAATGGAGTTGTCGTCCTCTTCAAACGGTGGATCAAGCACTGAGATCGGACTAGGCTGATCTTGATTTTCTCCAGGAAGCCCGTATGTGGCTGGTTTTGAAACATGGAGTGCCGCCTGCAAGAAGAAACGATAATAGTTGCTAACAGCTCTATGTCTCTGATATGGTAAACTTGACAACTCAACAATAAATTCACGCATAATCGGCATATATACACAGAAGCATGCAGAAGCACGCATACAGCCACACACACTAAAGTAACTGCATTAAGACATAATAAAACCAGGCAAAATAGTAGTGTATAGAACCGCAAAGGTTTTGACACTACATATATTGGACAAATAGGCATCGATTGAACAAGATATCAAAACCAAACACCCACAGCCAAGTTCACAAACCGGCAAGGATTCAGAGAGCTTGCGTCTGAATGAAGAAGTCTCTCAGTCGTGGATTAACAAACCGAATAAAAGTGAGACACTAGAGCAGACTAGCTAAAATTGCAACCTAGCAAAGAAACATGAGCATGAAAGTCACCCCAAGATGCTTCTACTGTTCTTATTAGCAATTCCAGTTAGATGCCAACACCTTCAAATAGCAATATCACAATTGGGTTGTATCTCATAAAAGGAGGACAAAAAAACCCTCATCAATCAAACATGTACGATACCACAGTTACTGAAAGGACCAACATAGAGGAATAACAAAGAAACCAAGATTCAAGCTTGGTTGTTTAATGCTTACTAATAGTAACGGGTAATACCTGTTCTGATGTTTCGTGTGGTCTTTGATTCCGATCAAATGGGGCACCAGAGCAGCTTGCTGTGGCCATACTAGACATTGAGCCCCCTTCAGAATTTATATTCTTCTTATCATTACCGCCTCTATTGGGGAGCGCAGACTCGTCCTTAGAATGAGGTTTACCTGACTTCTTCTCCTTGCTAGATTTCTTACTCCTTGGTGAAAAGAAGCTTGTAACTTTAGCTGCAAATGATAACTTTGTGGTCTTCGTCTTGTCTGAATCATTCAGATCAGCTGTTCTACATAGCTCTGGATCTGTACCATCAATCCTGAGCCCACCACTATAATCCGTGGACTGAAGAGGAAGAGATTTTGACCTCAGAAGGCTCCTAGGTGACTCAATGATAGTTTCTCCGCTACCCAAATTGCTATTTACACATGAAGTAGACCCCCTGGGACCCTGAATCCTATTACACTCCGCACGTTCAAATATTTCTGGCCTCTTGATATCAGAAAGGGCAAGCATTTCACCCAATGTCCCAGATTCCGTCTGCACCAGCTGAATCTCTTGCCTACTCCCGCCTGACATCATGGCCCATCTCTCAGACAGTCGCTTCTTTGCTTCTCTACAGATGGATGATTTGGGTGAACATGATGCACGATTGAACGAAGAAGAGTAAGGGCTGTTTTCTTTATCGACATAATCCCATGATGATTGCCTAGACGCCGGAGACAAGGCTTCTGAATCAGTAACGTAGCCAGTAGCAAATTCAGTTTCTGATTTGTTGAATGAGCTCTCATCACCATTATACCCGCTGGAGAAAACTGAAGAGAGTAACGTTTCATCTCTCCGCAGACTAGCTAGATTTGCACGCATCTGCTGTGTAATCTCTTTTGCAACTTCCCTAGCTACACGCTCATCATCAGCTTCCGTTTGCTTGAGGAAAATTCTATCTTGCGAGTATTTGGGGGATGAGGGAGTTGATAAGGTAGACGCTCTGTGGTGTGGACTTCTAGGGGAAGAAGGAGCGGAGGAGATGACTGTTCTGAAATCATGGACATTTCTGGTGCTGGGCTTCAGAACGACAATGCGGGTTGGTTGGGTGGGACTGCAATTAGATCTCAAAGCAGGAATTGATGGTGGAAGTCCATTATGGTGCATGTCCCACCCATTAGCAAGACCAGCCTTGGCCTCTTGCTTTATCCGCTTTTCATTGTTCTTCCCCGAGGCAGAAAATTTCTCATCAAAGACTAATTTTGAAGGTCTAAGGACTGTGATACGCTTGGTCTCTTCTGGCAGAGGAACCGAAAGCCCCGTATAAAGATGTTGAGAGAACATGGAATTTTGCTCTTGGAGTAGCATAACAAATTCATCTTTGTGGGAGTTCAAGACTTCTAGAGCATCATGGAATTCCTTGCTTTCATGACGATTCTCGTCCATGGCAAGGTGTTTCAGCTCCAAGAACTTTTGTCGGACAAGATTCATCTTTTTCTCATCGGACTTCTCTTTGTGCATAGCATTCTGTGGTGATGTGTACCGAAGAGAGTTGTTTCTTAGCGAATGCAGCCAGAACTGGTGGGCATCACTGCATTCCTTTTGTTCGTGAAACCTATGAACCTCACAACCCATATTCCTCTCGACGAAGTTGTTCTCATGCATAAAGAAGCTTGCTAAACTGTCAGGATGGCTACTCTGTGAATAATGTGTTGAATAGATCACTTGTGGACCCAAATCCAATGCATCCAACTGCGGAAGAGCATCAAGACCCATCAACTTCGCAACCACGTTAGGGGGCTGATTCCTGGACTCCAGATCTTTGGACATCTCTTTATCTATAAGCATTTTCACGGAAATTCCTCCAGCATTTTTGCCCAACGACGACTTTCTCAATTCAGAAACCATCTGCAAGCGTCAAACCACAAGCAACATCACAATATCAATCACAAAAGCAACTAAGCAAGGAAGACGTACCAGAAGAAGCTACCAATCTAAGTAGATGAAGTCAACATGCCAAATCTTGATATCAGAAAGGACACATAAAACAGGTCGAGGACATACCACTTTGTCTTCTATTTCATCACCCATGGGACTCGATGATCTCGAGACATCTGATCTACTTCTGGATATAGGAGAACCTGCAAGCCCATCATTGTTGTAGCTGTAAGAGGTAAGACCCCAAAAATACCCCAGATAGAAGAAGCAAGAGAACGATTGCATAAAAAAACTAAATTGAGATAGCCGAACCTAATATAAAGACAAGGCATAAAAAAACTAAAGGTAGAACAAGCATGGAAAACGGTTGCAGATTTGTGATAGATTTCGATATCTAATACAATGTCCAATGAGATAAATCAAATGCAACAGCTGACTTATATGCTAAAAAAAACATAGATACCATAATCCAAAATTTCGAAGCCCATCTCGTAGATATGCAAACAACAAGAGTAAATGAACAGGAATGGAACAATCACCATCACGATGAGGCTTCTCCGTGATCAGCCTGTTTCCTGCTGTGTTTGATGCAAAATCAAAGAGATTGACCATTCTTCCAACGCATCCTGGAATCGGTTTTTGCGAACTGTGAGCTTTCCCATTCAGATGAATCCCGTTCATCTGGACACCTGTAAGCAATAAGATCCCAAAAGTCATCAAATCATTCCTAAATCAAAAGCACCAACAAAGCCCATGTCTGATATAAGTAGAAGCATAAGCGCAAGAGTGAAATTTAGCAAAACCAACCACCCAAAGAGCTTTAGTAGCAAAATTAAGAGGAATTTCACAAAGATTCGCTGAAGAAAGCACTCAGATCAATTTCACCGTATAAAACGGAAATAGCAAACTCTCACTCGCCACATTGGGAGCATATAGTGCGCTACGAGATGGCGAGCGTATACACAAAGAAAGCTCAAGAAGGGCATTGACTATCAAGATGAAAAATGAATCAGAAAATATCGTTACCTGATCCAAATCAGAGAAGAGAAACACTCGATCAAACTGAATTTTCCTAGCAACAACTGCAAATTCTCCGAAATCCCAATTCCCAAGCTCGAAGTTCAAAGATCAAACCCCAATCCAGCCAAACCACGGCGTTGAACCTCATGATTAAACCCTCATGATTAAACCGACAAATCAAAGAGAGAGCAAAAGCAGATTCCTTCTATACCAGAAGCCAAACACTACACCCAAAATTTCACACACCAGATCAAGCAGAGAGATCAATTAGCACCAAGTCAAATTACAAGCAAACAAAATTCAAGAGAAAGACAGATCAATAGCCCCAATTGTGGACACAGATGATTAGTCAACAACAAATCACATCAACAAACCACCGCACGTCATTTAATCGAGCCAATCCGAACCACAACCACCAGCACAGCAAACCACACAAAACAAACCGGTAGATGGCCGATTAGCTCAAATAATCACGCAATCATCCACCGAATCATCACAAACACTATCATCATGCAATCAATTATCCAAAATCAAATAACAAAACAACAAAAACTATAGAAGTATAATTGCGAGAGGATAATGATGATGAACTTTTTACCCTAGCCAAAAAAGCAGAAGCCGGTATGAAAAAAGAGCCGAAAGTGATCTCGAGATCCGAATCAGCTTTCCACCACCACACCACCAAAAGGAATGGCAAATCAGGAATCAGCAAAAGCAAAAGCAGCTGCAGCTGCAGCAGCAGGCGGCGATTGAGAAGGAAAGCGAGTACGAATCCACAGATCTGAGCCACTCCGATTCCGACAACGCCGAGATAGAGACACAGCTGCTCCGCCGGCGATGCGGCGGCGGCGACGGCGAGTGGCAGTGGTGCGCGTGTGTGGTTAATCTAGCTCTGATTCCTTTCTCTCTCTAGGTTGGGGTGTTTCGTTTGTTTGTTTCTCTCTCTTCTGATGAGCTTGGTGAGATCACATGATCATCACAGATATGGTGTGAGGAGGAGCAGTGATGCTGAGGAGGTGACGTGCGTTGGATAAATTCTGCTTCATTTATGAGCTCTGAGCCTTCGAGAGAGAGAGCATGGACAGAGTACACACAGCACGGAAGAGGAGAGAGATGATGGTAGAGGGGAAGTAGTACTGGAGAAAGAACAGGGACACAAGTGGAGTGGGGAATTTTGGGTGTTGCTGGCTTGTGTTATCTTTTCATTGTTACGTGTCTTAACTGTATAAAATCTTTAAATAATCAAATACGAAAATGAAAGACAGTCTCAAATATGAAAATGAAACTGTCTTCATCTCATATATTTTATATAATATATATATACATATGAATTTTATTTTTTTTATTAAATTATATTTGATTATCCCGTAATATGTATTAGTTGAAATACATAATTTATATAAATATTGATATTTCAAGATAAATTCATAAAAAAAAATATTTGATCGTCGTTATACGAGTGTCAAACTTTGCATCGACACACACACAAATCAAAACGTTGCAAAATATGTTGGACGAAAGTAGTATAATTAAATCCCAATTTTTTGTCTGTATTGTTTAAAATCTCGATTTTTAACTAATCACATAACATGTCATTGATATACAATCCTTCAAACCCAAAGAAAAAATAGAACAACTCATCGTTCCTTGTCCCTTATAACATTGACTTTTTTTTCTATTCAACACTCATCTCATTTTGAGTTTGTTTTATATCATTAGACAAGCAATGAAAAAATATCCTATGATACTAATGAAATCGCATGATATAAATTATCATAAATATTATATGAAAATTTTCATAAAATATCATTCGATTGCCACGTAACATGGGTTAAAATTGAGCTCGACAAATAACTTTAATCAAACTATTACAAGTTTCATGAGCCAAAAAAATCAAAAAAAAGAATAATAAAGCTCGTTCACTTAAAAGTTTGTTGCATTTGGTAAGAGGTCCGTACGTTGGAGCTAGACTTGCTTGGATCTCAAATAAAAACTTCCATGTATAGTATTTATTTATTTTTAAATAAACTTGCTTATTTTTAACACATATATATTTATTTAAGAAAATTACGTATTAATCATCAAAAACTCAAATATTTATCAAGTGATCATATCCCATTATCTTATCTATCAATTAATCTACAAAAAAAATAAAAGACTTCAATTTCATGATATCTAATATGACAAGATAATAAATTATTCATAAAATCAAATCAAATAAAATCAAACAATAATTAATTAGTTAGTGATGATTTCTTGATAAATAAATTTCAAATATAAGACCTATTGATAATCATGAAAAAGAAGTAATACAATAGTAAGTAACTCTTTCTCTAAACAAATGGTAAGAGGTTCGACATCACTTACGTCACATATGTATCAAAAAACAGTTTTCCTATGTTCGATTAAAATGAGTTTGTTAAACTACAGAAAACAAAATTTATTCGAGAACTAACTTTAGAATGATTTCAAATATATGAGGACTGCAGCCAAAACAGAATATAATAACTGCAGCTAAGATTGTAATGAGTCAAATCAATTCGTGAACCTGTTTAATTCGACTCGATAAAAACTCGACTCGAATATCATTTGTGAAACTCGTGAACTAAATTTGAGCTTAATTTTAAACTCGTGAAATAAATGAGTCAAACTTGACTCACCTATGACTCGACTTAATAGACTTACAAGTCGGCTCATCGACTCGACTCGACTATTATTTAACGACTGATTTCCTCTACAAAAGAAATCATTTATATGAGCTCATTTATAAGCTCATATTTATATGTACACATATATAATTTATTTTT
>JAOVYX010004389.1:0-10284 GCA_035668315.1 Drosera spatulata
CCTCGAGTTCTTCATCAGGAAAGGCAGCATTCCATAATGCTTTGAGAGCTTTCTGAAAGGAGAACATAATATTATAAAAGATTAAAAAGCTCCAAAGATCTATACATGAGAGTCTTGAAATGTCAAACAACCAATCCCCTAACTATTAAACACCTAAGTATATATGAAAAAGCGTCACATTTAATAATTACCTGGTGATCGGGGTTTGAACTATCATAGGGAACATCGATTCGGCTCTGTAATCTCAGCAAACAAACCTCCTGTCGCACTCAAATCAATTAAGTACATATTAAAAAGAGCTAATAGTACATATACAACAAAAAATAAAACTTATGCCAAACAAAAATAGTATAAGTATGTGCTGCTTTTCAGCACCACAAAAAATGAGGCCAGATCAACCAAGATGAGGCAGAAAATGTGACAAATTGAATATAATTGCTTCAAAAAACCATCAATCAGTAGCATATAGGAAACAAGTTAGAGATGATCGCATTCTAGACATCGACCCAATTTCTGTTCTTAGAAAACCAAGGACATCAGCATGACAACACCTGAGTGCTTGACCAACACCCGTGTGATTTTGATTTGTTCCTGATGAATTTTTGTTCTTGCTAGTTGCTACAGAACTAGAATTGGAACGTGGACACAGCTAGAATAAAGATCGCTTATAGCTAAAACGGCATGATATGGGGCACAACTTCAAGAATAAATATAAAAAGCATCAACTCTCTCACCTCACGCAATCAGCATATATTTTGTTTTTGTTCCACTCTATCAAAGTTAAATCTCACTGTACATTCCTAATATCGCAAATAACGTCTCTACACTCTTTAAAACAACTTCATTAGGAAAGACCATGAGTAGAGCATGAATTATTTATTCTCAAATGTTGGTCTTGCTAGAAAGGATAATCATTCTCAACGTTGGCTCATCAAGAGCTCTGTAATGTTATACTGGATACTCATAGGTCTATCATGCTCTAGCAAGGAAAACCGATTCATGACTCCGACAGCCTCGAGAGACAGAATGTAGCAGGAAAACAGAACCACTGAAAATAATAGTCATCAGTGTCCTCCTGTTTGCCCTCAGTTTGTTCATTTAATCCAAACATCAAAAACGTAAACCGCAAAACCAAAACGACTTACTATAGAAAGAACTAAGAAGTCACTAATTAAAACTAATCCAAGAAGATTAAAATGCCAACTGAAAAGAATCCTGAAGAACAGACTCAAGGGTTGGTCCTTAAATTTCTCACCTGGACAGGAGTGAGATCAAATGAAGGACGAGGATCTGCCTCTTTAGTATGAGCACACACACAAGAAAGGCCTTTGCCAAGCCATGCTGCAGAACTCGCACCAACATCTACAGCAAGCACAGCCATCAGCTGATGTCGAAACATAAGCTGTTATGTTCTAAGACTAGCCAAACAATATCATGTTCGAGACTCCTCAACAGAAGCCAGCATTCTCATTCCAAACATAATACAAAAGGCTGCAAGACTCTCCTGGAGCTGCTTATTGTTTAGCTACATCCACATCATTGAAAAACACAAATTACAACGTCATACACAAAATACACACAGATCCTTTTACTCTTGTAGCTCCTTCATATCTTCACTATTCCAACTAATCGAGACCAATATGACCCGATCTGAAATTAATACATATTTCAATGATACAGAACAACGGGAATATAAAAGAACAACTTCAAAACAAGTGATCTCTTCAACAAATTTTTCTTCCAGTTGTCATCATCCAACTGTTAAACTAATATTAATAAAAAGAGCCGGTCACCTACGTGCGGATCAATCACTTTCCAAGTCTCCTCCGGTCACTGAACTTTCAAAACACGCTTCCAACAAATCCACAGCTAACAAACAATAATACAAACACCTCACCAATATCAATATATCAAAAGCAAAACAAATCTCCACCACACCTGAAACCACTCTAGCAATTCCGAATCCTACTAATCCGACTAATTGCTCGCTAGTCCGCCACTTAATCACGCAATTCAAGCAATACAAAAAGAGTAATAGAGGAAGTTATACCACCGGGATTCGAATGACATGTTCCACTGCTTCGATCCAGAGCGTGAGAAATCCTCCGCACAGCAACAAACGAACCGCGATCGTCCATTCACACAACCAATCCAATCACTGAAAAGCACACAAAACTTCGAACCATTAACGGCATCGAATTCTTCAACCGAAAACAAAAACCACCAATACAGAACCACACCCCTCGGATGAAAATGCTAGGAACGAGAACGATCCGAGTTTGTGAGTGTAATAAACGGAAAAAATTTAATTTTTTAAAATATTATTTTAATTATAAATATGAAATAATAACGAAATTTTAAAAATTTTGATATATTTACTTGAACGATTAATGAATATATTTTTATCAAAAGTATTTATAAAATAAAAAGAAATCCGAAACTATCCCCATGTCCCTTCCCTTCTTTTCCTCTGTCTCTTCTTTTTTCCCTACATCTTTTCCCTTGTTTCTCCCCATTCTCTCCCCAGTCGCCACCAAACACCACCATTGCGCACCACCACCCCAGCCACATCTGCCGTCGCCCACCGCCCCACCTCCTCTCTTTCTCCTTCCTTTTCCTTCCTCCCAGCCACCAGCCTCGCTAAACCCGCCCCGCCACCAAGCCGTCGCCGCCTACCGAGTGTGGTCGCATTGCATAGGGGAATTAAAATGTGGTAGTATTGGTTCAGGAAAGTGAGTCTCCTGATATATTGATGGTCGCATTGGTAAGGGACGGATGCCCCTTCGATGGTTCTCTGATCGCATTGAGAGAGGACGGATACCCTTCGAGGACTCTCTGGTGGCATTGGTAAGGGACGGATACCCCCTTCGATGGTTCCCTGGTCTCATTGATAAGGGACAGATGCCCCTTTGATCGTTCCCTGGTCGCATTAAGAGGGGACGGATATCCTTCGAGGGTTTTCTGGTCGCATTGGTAAGGGGCGGATGTCCCTTCGATGATTCTATGGTCACATTGGTAAGGAGCGGATACCCCTTCGTTGACTCTTTGGTCGCAATTGAAAAAGAGAAAGGAAAAATCTTCTCTGTCTTTTGGTGGTAGGGTCTAAAGGTGAAAGTTAATATCACTGTAGCACGTGCTACAGTGATGCAAGATAATACTGATTAGAAAACATGACGAGATAGAACATGGTGGGGTCGTAAATAAAAGAATCATGAAATGTTTGATGTCAAAAAACAGTGGTAACAAAAGGGGGGGTTTTAATATACTGCCAAGTGTGGCGTGCTATAACAGATGTCAGGATTGTAACACGTGACATTTAACCTATGACAATATCCGGGATCTACTAAGCGAATATTTGCTCATGGGTTTTTCTGTTTTCTTTGATTTGTCTCTTGTGTAGGTTCAGATGAGGAGGACGAAGCATCCGAGTACTTACACTGGAATGAGGTCCTCTTGTATTATATGTACTAATTAGAACGTATGGCAGTACTTGAGCCTCCAGGCCCGACTATGGATGATTTTAATAATTTGCTTTCTCTTATGTTCTATTATGTAAACCATATTATGAAATTGCCTTGCTATGAACTCCTATCTGTAGTGGCAGTAACGTCACGTGCTTATAAGTTATAAAAATATCGTGACGTTACAGAATGGTATCAGAGCCATGGGTTTATAAAGGACCTAGAGAAAGCATAAAAAAAAATAGAAACGTATGGACGAAAATGTTGTAAGTTACAATTGGTTTAAGTACACTGATTGGGCATGTGCTTCATTGTGGTGTTACAGAATGAGTTATAGCATCGAATTGGAAGTGGATGACGTACTGAAATTGACACCCGTTATCATACTAGGATCAGGCTGTGTGAGCACATCGACTGGGTCCATAGCCACATCCTGCCAAAAGTTGCCGATCTGAATGGATATTTTAAACACCTGGTCTTTCAGGCTAAGATCCTACTGAACTCTCTTCCTCAGGAAGAGTTCAGGGCATATCGAGAAGCGTATGCAGATCTGCTCATAGATGGAAAGCCAAATTAGAAGTGCCTAGAGGATTGCCAATGGCGAGTGCGCTTTGATGAAATATTCAATGAGATTTATGCCGACATGGAGATAAGCGGCGAAATTATGCATATCACCTATAAGCGAGATTCTTGACGAATCATGTATAATAAGTCCATAAGGACATTGTGTGCGAATTAAATGATTTAGGTGTGCACTGTATGAGATCATGTTAATATGGACAAAAAATGTAATAATTGTACCTAAGACCTATTTCAGGCACGAGTGCAAACTAAGAGAGTTAGTTGCGGACGGGATGAGGCCACGTTATGGAATAAACGTGATAAATATTATTCCAAGTCATGTCTTCTGTGCATTTGATGTTCTATATATGCTAGTTGAGTACTTCATTACAACTCAAACACAACCTGAGATTTTCTTGTCGATTAACTGTAGATAACTGATGGATCTTTATCATCAGTATGATGCTGACTCGTCGGCCTTCCAGGCAGAGCTCACAGACAATCCCGAGGACAACGAGCGAAAAATATACCCGGTGACCAGGTCACTGAGTTCTTAGTTGACGAGCTCATTGGAGCTAGAAACCAGGGCCCTCAACCAACAGAGGTTCGGGATGTAATGTTTAGGAACATCAATGCACTCAATCCGCCGCGGTTCACTGGAGAGGGTGACCCCACTCTTCTGGAGTTGTATATTAGAGAATTTGAGAAGTTATTTGCTGTTGTTCACTATCTGAAACACTGATGGGTAAACTATGCCATCTACTACCTCCGAGGAGAGGCAGATACTTGGTGGCATACCGTGGAGGACTGTGCCCTAGCCCTAGGGTACAATTTGACGGGATTCACTCAACTACTCTGGAACAGGTATTACCCCGAGTAGTTGCTGGAGCGCAAGAAAGAAGAACTGATCACGCTACAACAGAGTGATATGACAGTGATAGAATACGCACAGGAGTTCACGAAACTCCTATGTTTCGTGCAAGCATTTTATCATACAGAGAAGAAAAAGAAAAGCCAATTTCGTAGGGGCCCCAACACGAGGCTCAAATCAGCCATAGCAGCCATGAAGTTTACCACCTATCAGGACATATACGAAGCGGTGCTCAACCAGGAGTAGAGCTTCTATGAAGAAGACGAGGAACGACGTACCTTACAGGGCAACAGAAGAGGAAAGCATCTCGGCCAGGCTTCCTACTCTGGGTCCGAAAACAGTTCACCCCTACAGAGATCATCACAGAGCAATACCTCATCCTACGATGGGTCACCCAAGAGATTTCGAGGATAGCCCAACCAGTAATTTGGATCCCCATTAAGCCCGGGAGGTAGTCAGTGTACTCTCTCGGGACCGCAGCGTTACCCTCCTAGCTTCATCGGATGTTATAAGTGCGGTAAGGAAGGGTACTTCGCCCGAGACTGTCGTACTAGGATTCTTTCCTGCTTCACCTGTGGGGAGACCGATCATAGGAGCGACGATTGCCCTAGGAATGCACCTGCTGCTCCGCCCCGTTCTAGAGGGGCTATCTCAAGATCTCGTCCGGGACTGTCAAGTAAGCAAATGGCGGGATCCGACAACAGGCCAGGCGGCAGAGTGTTCATGATAGAACCATAGGCTACACAACAGAGTGGCACCGCCGTGAATGATAACATCCATTTATTATCTCAGTCTATTTATGTCTTGTTTGACTCGGATGACACCCACTCGTTCATATCTACGTTATTCATGGAGGGCCACGACATCAAAACCATTAATATGTACAAGATGATCCACATTGGGTTACCCAATGGTGACGTCGTACAGTGCACGAGTCACATCCCTCAGGGCCTGATAGTGATAGAAGGTGAAGAATTTCCAGTTGACCTGATCCAGTTTCATCTCCATCATTTCGATGTGATTTAGGGGATGGAGTGGCTAGAAATACATAAGGCAATCATCGACTGTGAGAAGAAACTCATTCATCTGAAGAGTCCCAAGGGTGGGAAGATTGTCTTCCATGGAAAGGGCTGGAGATTTGAATTACGGCTAGTATCGGCATTATCTACGTAGAAACTTCTGCGTAAGGGATGTCGAGGCTATCTGTGCAGTCTTGAGACATCGTCCAGGACGGGAATAGAGATTTTCGTAATACCTATTGTAAGAGAATATATAGAAGTGTTTCCGGAGGACATCCCGAGAATGCCACCTTGTCGAGAAATCGATTTTGACATTGACTTAGTACCAGGCGCAGCTCCAGTGTCTAAAGCACCTTATAGAATGGCCCCAGCAGAGCTGAAAGAGCTGAAGAAGCAGTTAGAGGAATTACTACAGAAGGGATATGTACGACCCAGTGTCTCATCAGCACTTTTTGTGAAGAAGAATGACGGGAGTATGAGGTTATGTGTCGATTATCGTGAACTTAATAAAACCACGATTACGAATCGATACCCACTACCTCGGATTGATAATCTATTTGACCAGTTACAAGGAGCAATCATCTACTCTAAGATCAATCTTCGTTCGGGATATCATCAGCTACGCATTCGACGTAGCGACATTTCTAAAACGACATTTCGCATACGCTATGGCCACTACGATTTCCTAGTGATGCCTTTTAGGCTTACCAATGCTCCATCAGTGTTCATGGATTTGATGAATCGAATCTTCCATCCATACCTCGATCAATTTGTTGTGGTTTTTATTGATGACATCCTAGTCTACTCTAAAACTATACTAGATCACGAAGTGCATCTACGCGTAGTCCTGGAAACGTTACGAAACCACCAGTTGTACGCCAAGTTGAAGAAGTGTGAGTTCTGACTAGAGGAGGTCATATTCCTCGGGCACATGGTTTTCGGGGAAGGCATCAGGGTCGATCCGAAAAAGATAAAAGCAATTACGGAGTGGGTCAGACCAACCAACGTAACCGAAGTTAGGAGCTTCATTGGATTAGTGGGGTACTATCGTTGATTTGTCAAGTATTTTTCCAAGGTAGCCATGCCCTTGACGAATCTGACGCGTAAATCCTTAAAGTTTCTGTGGACAGATAGATGTGAAATCGCATTTCAAGAATTGAAGGGACTCCTATCTATAGCACCGGTCCTCGCCCTTCCAGCGAGTGAGGAAGGATTTTGCATCTACAGCGATGCCTCCATACAGGGTTGCGTACGCATCAAGACAGCTAAAGCCCTAAGAGGTGAATTACCCGACACCTGACCTGGAATTGGCTGCTATAGTATTCGCCCTCAAGATCTGGCGACACTATTTGTATGGAGTCACATGTCAGGTCTACACTGATCACAGAAGCCTGAAGTATATCTTTACTCAAAAGGAGTTGAACATGCGACAACAAAGATGGTTAAAGCTAATAAAGGACTATGACCTGGACATTCAATATCACCCAGGCAAGTTTAATGTAGTGGCGGACGCACTGAGTAGGAAGGTTCGTAGAGCAGAGGGTAGTCCATAAATGTTAAGGATCACAGAGGCCGAACTGATCGATTATTTTAACAAGATAGGGATAGAGATTCGAATACCATCTCTGGAAGGGTTGATAATGAGCTTACAGATTCAGTCGACCTTATGAGAAGAGATAGTTCAGACTCAGGGGACTGACGAATCAATGCAGAGGATACGGAACGAAATTTATTTAGGGAAGGCCCCAGGGTTCATGATTCATGAAGACGGTGCCATACGATTCAGGGACGGCTGTGTGTGCCTAGTGATCCAGAGCTGAAGAAAAGAATCATGGAGGAGGCACACCAGACGCCATACTCCATCCACCCTGGAGGTAACAAAATGTATCAAGACTTGAGACGGAACTTTTGGTGGGGTAATATGAAGAGAGAGATAGCAGAATTCGTGTCAAGCAGCCTCAAGTGCCGACAAATTAAGATTGAACACTAACGATCCGGGGGATTACTACAGCCCTTGGAAATTCCCACGTGGAAATGGGAGTCAATATCCATGGATTTTATCACCAGACTTCCAACGACTACTGGGGGTAGGAACTCGATTTGGGTCATCGTGAACAGACTCACTAAATCCGCATATTTCTTACCCATTAAGAAGACGTGGGACGTGAGGCGACTGACGGGATTATATGTGAACGAAATTGTTGGGCTCCATGGTGTACCAGATTCTATCATTTCAGATAGCGCTGCTAGGTTTCAATCATGATTCTGGAAGGGTATACGGGAGGCATGCGAGACACGTTTGAATTTCAGCACAGCTTTTCACCCAGCAACGGATGGGTCAGACAGAGAGGATTATATAGACGCCGGAGGACATGCTACGAGCGTGTGCACTCGACTTTACGGGATGTTGGGACGTATACCTACAACTGATGGAGTTCACCTATAATAACAGCTTCCATGCTACCATTGGCATGGCACCGTACGAAGCATTATACGATAGAAAATGTTGATCGCCAGTGCATTAGGATGGCATTGACGACATGGTGGCCCTAGAGCCCGAGATGGTACAACAGATGACCGACACATCAAGTTGATTAGATCCCGGATAAAGATTGCCCAAGACCGACAGAAGAGTTATGCGGATAACCGACGACGACCGTTGGAATTTGAAGTTGGAGATCACGTCTTTCTGAAAGTCTCCCCAACGAAAGGAGTAATTAGGTTCGGGAAGAGAGGAAAAATAAGCCCTCGCTACATCAGCCCCTTCGAGGTCCTAAAAAGAGTGGGGACGCTCGCCTATCGGCTGGCTTTACCAGTTGATTTGTCAAAAGTACACAACGTATTCCATGTCTCTCAACTGAGGAAGTATCAGGCCGACCCAAGCCATGCCATCCAACAAGTACCAGTGGAGTTGTACAAAGACTTAACGTATGAAGAACGACCACAAGAGATACTGGACCGTTGTGAAAAGGTACTGAAGAATCAAACAATAGGTCTAGTTAAAGTTCTTTGGTCGAACGGCGAGATATCCGAAGCCACCTGGGAACCAAAAGAGATAATGCGAACGCACTATCCTCGCCTTTTTCAAGGTGATTGAAAGATTCCTAAAAGTTGGTAGTCAATGCTACGTAGTTTCGAGGACGAAACTTTTTAAAAGTTGATAGTACTGTAATAAATCGAGAAAATTTAGTTTGCCAGAATATCATTTTAACTATAAATATGAAATGGTAACGAAATTCTAAAAATTTTGAAACATTTACTTCGACGATTAATGAATACATTTTTATCAAAAATATTTCTAAAGGATAATGAAATCCGAAACTAGCCCAATCTGATCAATTACGAGCTGCCACGCGTACCTGATGTGTATAAAAACACACATCATTTCTTTATTCTAAATGTTTGTTTTATTCCTTTTGTATTGTCTATTTTATGTTTCTAGTGTCATTTTATCTTGGAATGTTGGTACTGTTCTGCTTTTATATTTTTGACAGATTGGCGTGAAGTTTGGAGCAAAAATGAAGAAGGAAGAAGAAAATGGCAAGTTATGAGCTCAAAAAGATGCATTTCACGATTCATCGTCATTTCACGTGCTTCGAGAGTTTATACGGCGATGTTTCGTAACATTTAGCTAGATTATCATGTTTAGATGTCATGTATAAGTTTCTAAAATTTTTGGACGTCGTTTAATATTTTTAGTTTTAGTTTTAAGGTAAACAGTACACCTGTCGCGGGCACGACAGGCATGTTGCGGGCATAAATAATCTATCGCGGGCGCGACTCCTAACAGTAACGGGCACGACGGTGATATTTCAGCAGACTTCCAAATTTTAATCTGTCGCGGGCGCGACAGGCATGGTCGCGGCCGCGACGTGCCTTCAGATGCAAAAAAATAAGTTTCAGCCGTGGGATCGATCTGGTTGCAAACCCTCGCCTATAAATACGTCTCCTAAGGTTATTCTAAGCATAACACAGAGGAGGAAACGCTCAGGGAGGCAGAGGCAATCAAGGGAGCGAGAGACGCAGAAGGACGAGCTTTGGAGAGGAAATTGAAGAGATTTTGATCCGCAACGCATAGGAACCCATTGGACATTAGTTTGGAATGGTACGTGTGCTGTAAAACACTCGTTCTCAATTTGTCAAACTCAGCAGAATGATTGTTTACATTGCTTTGTTTAATTCCATGCTTTATTCAATGCCTATGTGTGAGTAGTTCATTAGTAGGGATGTGTTGATTAGTTTTGAAGACCTTGGATCATGAGATGTATAGTATTGAACACAAACCAGAGGTACTTGATGATGAATTGATGCATGAAACCTATTAGAATTATCATATAACATGTGTATGTTAGATTGATCACCTAAAATACAT
>JAOVYX010004390.1:0-10283 GCA_035668315.1 Drosera spatulata
TTTATTTTCCTTGAGGGTATATATGTTATAAGGGTGTATTCTAGTTCGTTTCAACCTCAAATATCCCACCACATGTCTAACGTGCTTGTTTATGCACGTTTGACGATATATTTCCATGCGTAGGTGTTATATATCTCAAATACACATTTAGGTTTAAGGTTCGGGGCACGAAAATGTATTTTTCCTGGCCTGAAGGCCGTCGCGGGCGCGACCCCTTGTCGCGGGCGCGATACATACCTGTCGCAGGCGCGACCGTACTGTTTGACCAAAGTTCCAGTTTTTCCCTCCGTCGCGGGCGCGACCCATGATGGTCACGGCCGCGACTGTTCTCCAGCCCAGAACGTCCAAGAACCCGTCTGCAACATTCTTGGATCTTTCATTTGACATCAAAACACATACAATCCCTTCCTCACATATCAAACATATCAAAACACACCCCAAAATACGCATGGATGCAGAGGACGTGTGTGATCGAATAAAGGAGGCATCTCGGACGAGTGAGGTTACCTCGATTATCGATGATATTTAATACACACGATCACACGAATGGATCCGTTGATGTCTCTTGTCAGATTGCTGATAATGTCCCTCCCCTCCGGCTGCCGTTGCTGTTCCTGCTCTTGTGGCACCGCAATGATGATAAACACGATGTTGGTGAAGGTGTGGTGATGAAGTGATGCAAGTGATGATGATGATGATGAAGGCGTTGGCTGCAGGAGAGGTGGCCGAAGATGGTGGCAGCTGCGGCGGCTGGCTGGTGGCAGGCAGGGAAGAGTGATGGTGGTTGAAGTGGGAATGATGAGAGAATACAGTGGCAGTGGGTGCGGGAGAATGGGAGAAGTGGGTGAGTGAGTGGGTTTAATCCCACGTTCCGTCCCATGATACGTCTCGTTCAGTCCATTATTCCAAAATATTCCTTCGTCATATAACATTTAATAATCAATATTTCCTTAGATTTAAATATATAACCTTTAAGCACAATTTATTTTAAAAATCGTAACGTTATATATTCGTTTCTAAATTTCCAAAATTCTCGGGTATTACGAAAGGTCACCCACATGTTCATAAATCTGAAAGAATAGCGCATATTCCTACAAGCCTCCATCCATGTAATAACATTAGGACAATGATCTGAAACATCAGCTTCAGAAAAGAAAGCATGAGATGAATCATACAGTTCTAACCAATCATCATTGCCAAGAGCACGGTCAAGCTTAATCCTCATCCAAGAGTCCACTCCTTGATGGTTAAACCAAGTGTACAGATTCCCTGTGATACGTGCATCGTCCAGCCCATTCCTCATCAAACAATAAGCCATATCAGCACATGGTTCAACTGTAAGGCCCTCATGACCTATCTTCTTATCCATATGGACAAATGCATTAAAATCTTCAGTTACCAACCATGGCTTTGTCATAGAGTCACCAAGCTGGTTAAGTTCTTGAAATAGGCTCCTACGCTGAGCCTTAAGATTATGAGCATAAACAACAGTAAAGATCGTATCAAGCCTTCCATCCAAGCTTAGAAGCTGGCATGTAATGGTTTGTGCAGAGGCAGATAAGTATTTGACTTCCATCTTTCTAGGCTTCCAAAAGATCCAAATATGACCATTTAATACAAAATAGTAATTATTTAGGTCTTGTCAACCTCTAAAACAACTAGAGGAAATCTTAAGACAACAAACTATATCTTAAGACAACAAACTATATCTAACTTATATCTAACTATATCTAACTTATAGTTAGACAACAAACTATATCTAACTTATACTTGGTGAAAGTGATATAATGATTACACCAAAACAACGTCAAAGGGGGGGGGGGGGTGAATAGGCTAATTGATCAATATTCGATTCTGTTACAAAATTATGAATCAAACTCCGCGAAAAAAGGAAATTATAGTTCTAACTGACAGTTCTTGATCTGATTTGTTGGTTGCTGGATAAATACAAAAATATAATCAGCAGAAGAAGAAAATTGAACACCAGATATAACGTGGGAAACCCTAGTTCTGGGAGAAAAATCCACGGGACAGCACAGCAAATGCACTATCACAAAACAAATTACAAAAGGTTTCCATGTTCACCTTTCAACCTCTGGGTTTTCCTGGATCACTCAGCATACCTTGTTAAAACACAAAATCAAGATCATAACTGATCTACTAAGGGTTCTCAGGTTCACCTCTCAACCTCTGAGTTTTCTGGATCACCTAGTGAACCGTATCAAGAAAGAATGTAACTATCAGTAAAAACTCACAAGAAACACTATGGAGAATATAGAAATCTCCAAAGATGAAATCCAATCAATCGAGGATGATGATGGATTTCAAAACATCCCCAATTGTAGTAATCTCTTAATCGTAGGGAGAATCGAGAGTGGACGGTTCTTGAATCTTGAAGCTTGCAGTTGAGATGAATTCGCAAAGAGAGTATATGTACTGAAGAATGAAATGAAATTCTGTATCTCAACTGAATCCTCCATCTCCCTTTTATAGATCCTGGATGTCTTGGGGAATAAGTTAGATAGTACGGACATTCCAGAATATCAATTACTTCAACAGACTTCTAACCAGACTTTAATGAAGTCTGTTGAACCAGTCCATGTAGAGCCGTGGTCTGATGTAGTATCGATGTCTGTTAGCCTTCGTCTGTTCCATTCTCATAAGTCTATTTGAACTCCTTTGATCCAACATTGTAGTCTGTAGAAAATTTATATCCTAAAACTATGTTATTAAAGGCAATAGTCCTCTGATCTTCATTAAAGCACAGTTAAGCATATATCTTCAGAACTCTGTAACACAATAGGCACATAACAGACTTTCCAGAATACAGACACATAGCAAACTTCTCAATCTTCATCTGAACTCTGTTCCCTGAGCAATGAAACTCTGATACCCTGAAGTCTTCTCAGCCAGTCTGATTTACTCGGTACTTTCACGAAGTCGTTTCTTCTCCAGAACTCTGACTTTCTCAAGCACTTCCTAGGACTATCTGATGTCTAATACTAGAGGTGTAGAGTCTAATGATAGATAACATGCATTGAATAAAAACAAGTATTTTAACACATCAAATCATCAATGGTGACAGACATAGTAATTAAGACATAATTCTGATATACTTCTTTAATCTCCCTATAAGTCTGATTTACTTCTTCAATCTTCCCCTATTTGATGTTGTCAAAAACTTTTTGTGGATAAACATAGGTTCTAAGTCAATCTCCCCTTATTTGTTGGAATACTTTATGATTGGCATAATCAGACACTATATCAATCAGAAAGATGTCATATATTAATATGCAAGCACAACTATTAAACATCAAGACCTCAACAACAGAGATAACAGATAACAGCTTGAAAACAAAACAGATTTATCCTATTCTAGTCATGAACCTAACTCTCATTTTAACCCCTATTTCTCCCCCTTTTTTGACAAAATCAATATGGTAGAATCCTAAGGTTTGGGTATGGAACTAGAGCAAGATAGTCATTCTTTTAGAAGCTGAAGTATTTGGATTGTTTCCAAGCTCCTGTTTGTATTCGTCTAATCAATGTTGAGCAGGTTGCTGTGGATGTTGTTAGTCTCAGAACCCAGAACCCCTAGAAGAGCCTTCAAATCTTTGACGTTGTCACTGATTACTTCCATATCTGATTTTATGAAGGCATTATCAGTTTTCATTTCATCAATGATTCTTTGCAAAGCTTTTCCTCTTTCAGATCCAACAGTTGCTTCATGCTCAAATGCCTTCAACAGCACCATCTGACATTGTTGTAGCTCTTCCAAGTGATCATTGGCGCTTTTTACTTTATCACTAATCTGTTTGTTCAGATCACTGAAAGTCTGCCTTAATCTGAAATCGAAATCAGGCATCTTTTCTACAGTTGTGGCTATCTGCTGAGCCATTCTTGCTTCAGATTCCTCAAGCATCTTTTTGATTCTTTCTTCATGAGCTTGAAGTCTGTCTTCAACTATCTGAAAAATATTGTCTATTGGGGCATGTGGGTTGTCTGCTACAGAAATAGTATGCTTTTTAGGAAGATCATCTTGAAGAACTAGTGAAATATCATTGAATTCCTCTACTGCTTGACGTCATGGGCTCTGTTCTTCTGCAGGAAGAGTAGAAGGCACTTGGATGCCATCCTCCTCTGGATCAGGAGCATGGAAAGCTTCAATATCTGTTGGCTCAGCTGCAGCTGTCTGTTGCTGCTGCTCTTTATTTCTACTCCATGATCCTTGAGGAAGAGTAGAAGTCTGATCAACTGACTTCTCTCCCCCTGAGGTCTTCCTATCCAGACCATCACCTCCTCGATTCTGATCTTTATCTTCTCTTTTATCCCTTGGGGTCCTTCTGATGGCAGAGTAGAACATATCTTTTGCTGTTTCACCCAGCTCTGCTATTACTTTACTACAGTAGTCCTCAAACAGAATCCATGCTTCCTCAGGAACTTTATTGACGTTGTCCAGTTGTCCTTTTTTTTACATTCCTTTGAGACAAGCATGCTTCCATCTTCATCAGATGTTGCTATAATCAGCCTCATGCCCCGTCTGGCACCTTTTGTCTTAGACTTTTCGAATAATCCTGCAGCCAGTGCTGCTCTGAGTTGTTCGCTGGTCATAGCTTCATCAGGGTTCAGTATCCTCTTACCTTTGTTCAGGTTCTTCAATGGTTTCTTTTTCTGTTGTGGAGGAGGTTGTGTTGAGGATGCCTGTTTAGGCATCTGTTGTCTCCCACCAGACGTCTGATCGATTGTCTGTTCTTTGCGAACAGACGTCTGTGTCTTTTTTTGTCTGACAAGCGGCTCGTTATCGAAGTCCACTTCCTCTTCTGTCTGAGCTTGCTGCGCAGGTTGAGCAGATCTCTTCTGCTTCTTCTGAGGAGCCCCAGTGTCAGAGGTCTTCTTCCTCTTCAAAGTCTGTTGGCCATCAAACGGCCCGGCTTTAGACGTTCTGTCTGTTCCTTTAGACTCCTTCCTCCTAAAGGACATGAACTTGTTAAATGAAAAAGGGACTCTGTTATCTTTTGGCAATTTTTCCAGTTTAAAGAGTTAAAAACTTATCCTTCCCAGATAAGTTTTCCTCTTTGGGTTGGACTTAGCCTCCTCAATGTTTTCCTTCCATAGATTGATCATGATGAATGCATAATCTATCTTTGCTCTAGTGATGATAGCAGCAACGATTCTGAAATGTCCCCATCCTATCTGATCAACAGCAAGTCCCTGACACAAGAAACATTTCTTCACTATGACAGCTAGTTGGCCATAGTAAGTAGGCAAATCCTTCACCAGAATTGTCCCTTTCTTCAACGGGATATTCCCCATCATCTTCTATCATCCAGTTGTAAGAGTGTGGTCAGAGATACCGGTGTGACGACCTTATGGTAGATGAAAGATGGATCTGATAGAATCTGCACTGGCAATCATCTCCACTCCATCAACAGTAGTGACAAATTTGTCTTGATCCTTTCGTACAACTCCATATCCAAGAACTCATTTGCCCTAGAGTATGAGATTCTGCATGCAGCACTGAGCAGCAACTCGAGCCCCAAATTCTTGATCATCTCAAGAATTCCATCAAATTCTTTGTTGATTGCGCTTAGAGCACTGAAATCGACTATCAATCCGATATGGATACTGATGAACGGTGCCATTGGTGAACTGAATTGGTTTTTTGGGAAATTAGTGTTTTTGGGAGAGGTTATTCGCTAATGGCAAAGAACTCAAAAGAGTTTTCCCAAACCTAACTACTCTGTATATATATAGTAGAGGGAATAAATCTCAGCCACACAAAAAAGTCATTAGTGAAAAGTGCAAGGAAATCTGAGACATTAGTAAAGTGAATCCCAAACATTTTCACACACACTATCAATTAAATAGTAGTCCATATTAACTCTCTCTCTTACTTAATCAATTCCTTCATTTCAATCAGTCTTGGGTAAGACAACTAAACGCATGCATTCCACATAAATTCATCCATTATGACCATTAAGTTTATCTTAACACACAACCACAAACTTGTAATTACACCTACATAAATTCATCCATTATGACCATTAAGTTTATCTTAACACACAACCACAAACTTGTAATTACACCTAGATTTGTTCGTATACGCAAATTTATTCAATCAAAACAATTGAACAATCATGCATGCATTTTCACATAGGCTTATATAAATTTTAGAGTTACCGTTTTGATGTATAACCAGATAAGATTTCATAGGATTGAACAATTTGAAGTCGTACTCGCCTTGTGATTGTTCATCTAACATAATCAGACTTCATCTCCCTTTATTCATCAGATTTCAGTATCCAGGTGTCAACCGACATCCCAGTCTTTAATGCATCAGACTTCAATAAATAGATGTCATCAGACATTCTACTCTTCAAGTCATTAATCCTTAGGGAATAAATGCAATCTAATAAATTCTCAATGAAATCATTAGTAGACAAAACCTAACCTCTTAATGAGATTAGACCCAACTTCTCACAAATGAGATTGAATCTTTTCTCATTAAGGGGCTTGGTAAAAATATCAGCCAATTGTTCATCACTAGGAGAAAAACATAATTTCATATCATGTTTCTCAACATGATCTCTAATGAAGTGATGTCTAACATCTATGTGTTTTGTATGAGAGTGATATACTGGATTCTTAGATATAGCAATAGCAGAAGTATTATCACAATAAATTGGGCAATTTGTCAAATTAAAACATAATCTGATGATTGTGATCTTATCACAGAATCTAAGCTACACAACTACCAGCTGCTATATACTCAGATTCTGTTGTTGAAGTAGCAACAGAGTTCTGTTTCTTACTAGACCACGATACTAGACTATTACCCATGAATTGACAAGTTCCATTAGTACTTTTTCTATCTGACCTACATCCAACATAGTCTGCATCAGTATATCAAAGAATTCGACTAATCTTATTGTTAGGATACGAGATACCTACATCTGGGGTTCCCTTCAGGTATCTGAGTATTCTCTTAACAACAATGTAGTGAGATTCCTTGGGATCTGATTGATATCTAGCGCATAAACATACTGAAAACATAATATCTGGTCTACTTGCAGAAAGATAGAGTAGAGATCCTATGATGCCTCTATACTTAGTAGCATCAAACAGTTAACCTTCTACATCTTTATCTATTTTAACAGAGGTGCTCATAGGAGTTCTCATCTCAGATGCAGCTTTCATACCATATTTCCTAAGTATGTCTCTCACATATTTAGGTTGTGAAATAAAAATTCCATTTTCTAGTTGTTGTACTTGGAGGCCTAAGAAAAATTTAAGTTCCCCCATCATACTCATTTCAAAGGATGACTGCATTAAGTTTGAAAACCTCCTACAGAGCTTCTGATCAGTAGATGCAAATATAATGTCATCAACATAAATCTGAACAATCAGTAAATGTTCATTATGCTTTCTTAAAAACAACGTAGTATCCACTTTACCTCTATTAAAGCCTTTATCCAAAAGAAAAGTAGATAGCGTGTCATACCATGCTCTTGGTATTTGTTTTAGTCCATAGAGAGCCTTATGTAACTTGTAGACATGGTGAGGTCTGTCTGGATCTTCAAATCCTTGTGGTTGTTTGACATAGACTTCTTCTTGAAGCCTCCCATTAATAAATGCACTCTTGACATCCATTTGATATACAACCATTCCTATAGAAGCAGCATATACTAAGAATATCCTGATGGCTTCAAGTCTGGCAACTGGTGCAAAGGTCTCATCACAGTCTATTCTTTCTTCTTGTGAATACCCTTATGCAATCAATCTGGCCTTATTCCTGACAATGACTCTATTTTCATCCATCTTGTTCTTGAACACCCATTTAGTGCCAATAATCTGATGATCCTTGGGCATAGGAACCAATTCCCAGACTTTTAGCCTGGTGAACTGATTTAATTCTTCTTGCATGGACTCAATCCAGCTGGGATCTATCAGAGCTTCTTTGATGTTCTTGGGTTCCATTTGAGATATGAATGAAGTGAACAGACATTCATTGGCAGTAGCAGATCTCGTTCTAACAGATGCGGTGACATCTCCTATTATCTGATCAGGTGGATGAAATTTAGTCAAGTAGTTTGTACCATCTTGTCCAAGCTGAGTTGATTGATATTGTGACTGTTCTGATTGATTATCCCCTTGTAAATCAGATGTCTGATGAATGCCATCTGTTGGAATGTCTGTTGGGTGATCCTGAGTCGTCTATTCTTCAACAGACTCATGTTATCTGTTGTTCATCAGACTATTCGTTTGGGTCTGAGAAGATCTATGATCCTGTACATCTGTTTCCTGTACACACTCCTCATCAAATACACAATTCTCTCTTAGTGAAGAGGGGTTAGTGTCATCAAAAGAAACATGAACAGACTCTTCGATTTTCAGAGTTGACTTATTGTACACTCTAAAGGCTCTACTTATAACAGAATATCCTAGAAAAATATCCTCAATAGATTTGGGTTGAAATTTATGCAGGAGATACTTGTCATTGTTATGTATAAAACATTTAGACCCAAAAATATGAAAGTTTCCAATATAAGGTATCATGCCCTTCCATAACTCATAAGGAGTCATGTTAAAGCGTTTGTTAATGAGTGATCTATTTTATACAAAACATGCAGTATTCATTGCTTCAGCCCAAAACCTCCTAGGTACAAAGCAATCAGCCAACATAGTCCTAACAGCTTCTATCAGAGTTCTGTTCTTTCTTTCAGCAACTCCATTTTGCTGAGGAGTTCGTGGAGCAGAGAAATTATGTTGAAAGCCATAGGCATCACAAAATTCCTCCATCCTGGTGTGTTTGAACTCTGTCCCATGGTCACTCCTAATCTCTAAGATATTGAGGCATTTTTCATTTTGAACTTGCCACAAGAATCGTGTAAGGACACGATACGTTTCATCCTTTGTGTGTAAGAAAAATACCCAAGAATATCTAGAGTAGTCATCTATAGCATGTACCTACTTTGTCCAAAACTAAGAGTAGCTATAGGGCCACAGAGGTCCATGTGTAGGAGTTATAAATGTCCAGTGGTAATCTGATTTTTGACACCTTTTAGGGTAGACTTAGTTTGTTTACCCATCTGGCATGCATCACAAAGTCCATCCTTGTCAAAAGAAATATCAGGTAATCCATTTACTAAGTTATTTTCAACAGACGATTAATATTTTTGAAATTTAGGTGTGACAATCTTCTATGTCAAACCCATTTTTTAGTAGCATAGTCTATTGTCAACAGACATGAATCTCTGGTCAGGGGATGATGAAAGTCTAGTATATAGATATTTCCATTTCTTTTACCAACCAGCCTTGTTTGGTTACTAACAATATCCTTTACAAGACACATATTATCTTGAAAGGTCACTGTTAGTCCTTTGTCACAAAGTTGACTGATAGAGAGTAGATTGTGATCTAAACCATCTACATATGCAACATCATGAATAGTAATCGTACCTATTTCCAAAAGTCTCATAACTTTTTGTCTTACCAGTACTACTATCACCGAAAATAACACTTGCTCCATCTATGGCTTTGAGTCAGTGAGTAAAGCCAAGTTTCCAGTCATGTGCCTTAAGCATCCACTGTCTAAGTATCAAATTTGTTCAGGATGCTTCTGCAATATATCAAAAAATATGCACAAGTTGGTCCCCAATTTATCTTGGGTCCAGTGAGTTAGTCACAAAGACTTAGGGACCCATATCCATTTTCTCTTTGAAGGTGGATAGATCCAACATACATCTGCAGAATGTCCTGATTTGTAACATAGATAGCATTTCTTGTTCGCGGCATTCTCCAAACTATTATACTGTGAATGATGTATACTATATGGATCAATTCGTTTAACCAATGTCTGTTCAGTTCTCCAGTGAAATCCTATACCAGGTTTGTTAGTCTGAAAAACACGTGGAGGAGTAACAGTCCTGAATCTGTTAGGATTAGGTGCTGTGACTTTAGGTCTCATATGTTCTCCTGTTTTCTTATAGGACTTCTCAATAGACTTCCTAACAGACTTTGTCTGATGGGTAGTCTAATGGGTAGTCTGTTGCATAGGCATATCAGGAGCCGGTGGTTGGATAAACTTAACAAAAACTATAGGTGAGGGCCTTTTTAATTTTATTATTTTTTTAAGGCAGGAACATGCTCACACCCTATCCCTTCTTTAGAGTCTCCTCTATAAGAAATCTGATCAAACACAGCAGACTTATTCCATTTTCTAATAGTTTCTTCCAGTTCAGACTTCTCCCTAGTGAGGGTCTCTATCTGGGACTTCTGTGATC
>JAOVYX010004391.1:0-10281 GCA_035668315.1 Drosera spatulata
AGAAGCTTTGCTTGAAGTGTAGCAAAGCCGATCTCTCGATATCGTGACACAGAATGGTAGAGGAAGAGGTAGAAGCGACACAAACTAATAGGCAGAGGAGGAGCAAATGAAACTTCATTGTGTTTGTTGGATAATTTCTGTGACTTTTGTGGATGATCTATATGAGTGAGATATCGCCGCCTTATATAGTAGTTGCGTATTGCATGGGATCGGATTGAACAAAATCATAGTAGCCAAAAGACTTGGGAAGTCGATAAAAACTAGATGAAGACCTGGGGGCCTTTGTTGTTCACCAGATTTTTCCTGTCTGTTTCAGTAGAAGGCTTCACTCCAGCGTAGACTTGGAATTATAGATGCCGTGCGTTATCAAATGTAAGAACTATTTTTTTTTTTGTTATAACAAAAACGTTTTCGCCGGATTAACTTCTTCGAAAGATTATTGTCGAAATTAATAAAATAATAAAATATTTTAGAGAGAGATTAGAAGGAGAAAGAGAGATTTTCATCTTTTGAAAATGTGTACATAACACCTTACAAATGAGCTCTATTTATAGGATTCAAGGTAATTAATTAATACCTATTTTCTCACATAATCAAGGTGATTAGGTCTAATTAATTGCTAATTAGGTAAGTTCATTTAATAGCCTCAAAAGTAGGTGAGATCTAAAGAAAAATATCTAGGTTTAGGTGTAAATACATCATCTTCAATGGGTAGTTTTAATTATCTAATTACAATACTCCCTCTTGATGTATTTATCACTTATTAAGATTTTCTCGTTAAAACGTTGCCAGGAAAAATCCAGTGGGATAAAAACCTGGACGAAGGAAAAAGAGTATAATTAATCTCCCCCTCAAACAAAATTCCCTTAAACATTAAAATTTTGTTTAAGAAGATTATTAAGCCTTCTCATCCCTATTTTGTGCCTGAGCTTTATAAAAGTTACTTCCAGTAATACTTTTGTGAATAAAACTGTCAAGTTGTCACTTGAGCGGATTTGTCGTACATCGATGACCCCATCCTTCTGAAGATCATGCGACCAGAAGAATTTTGGCGTTATATGCTTTGTCCTATTGCCTTTGATGTCTCCTCTGAGTTGTGCGACACAAGCTGCATTGTCTTTATATAAGATTGTAGGCTTTTTACAAATTGAAAGTAGCCCACATGACTCCTGTATATATGTTGTATCATAGATCTCAATGACACACATTCTTGACTAGTCTCGTGCATAGCAATAATCTCTGAATGATTAGAGGATGTTGCTATAAGAGTCTGCTTCACTGATCTCCATGATATTGCAGTATCTCCAAATGTAAATACATAACCGGTTTATGATCTTGTTTTGTGTGGATCTAACAAGTACCCGACATCAACAAATCCAACAGGGGTGGATTTTGCTCCTCTTGAATATAACAGTCTCATGTCAACGTTTTCACGAAAATATCGCATAACATGCTTGATTCCATTCCAGTGTTTTTTTGTCGGGGCTGAACTGTGTCTTGTTAATAAGTTAACCGCAAAAGCAATATCTGGCCTTGTGCAATTAGCAAGATACATAAGTGCATCAATTGCACTTAAATAAGGAATTTCGGGTCTTAAAATGTCTTCTTCCTCTTCTGGAGGTCGAAACTCATCTTTCTTGGTGTCTAATAATCTAACAATCATTGGGGATGTCAAGGGATGAGCTTTATCCATATAAAATCGAGAAAAAATCTTCTCAGTATATAGTGACCGATGGATAAAAATTTCACTTGATAAGCGTTCAACTTGTATACCAATATAAAATTTAGTTCTGTGAAGATCTTTCATTTCAAATTCACTCTTCAGGAGTGAAGCTGCATGAGATTTTGTGCATTACCTACAAGATTGAGATCATCCACATATACAATAATAATAGCAAAACCAGATTGTGATTTCTTTATAAAGACACATGGACATACATCATTATTCTTATATCCCAATTTAATCAGATACTCACTGAGTCGATTGTACCATATACGACCAGATTGTTTTAAATCATATAACGACCGTTGTAGTTTAACTGAGTATAACTGATTGGATTTTTGTGTCTCTGGCATATTTAATCCTTAAGGGATTCTCATATAAATATCCTTATCAAGAGATCAATATAAATATGCCGTCACAACATCCATGAGCCTGGTTTCAAGATTTTTCATGGTTGTCAAACCAATAAGGAAACGAAAAGTAATTCCATCCATTATTGGAGAATATGTTTCCTCATATTCTGTACCAAGTATTTGTGAAAATCCTTGGGTTACTAATATAGCCTTATATCTTACGATCTTATTCTTTTTATTTTGTTTCTTAACAAAAACCCATTTGTTTCCAACCGGGATAATGCCATTTGTTGTTGGAACTACAGGTCCAAACACTTTTCTTTTAAATAAAGATTGCAATTCTGCCTCGATTGCATCTTTTCATTTTGGCCAATCCTCCTTTTATGTACATTCTTGAACACTTCTGGGTTCAGGGAACATATCAATTTCTGATCCAATAGCATATGCAAATATGTCATTAACAATGACATCTTCTCGATCCTATACTTGATTTGTATGCACATAACTGATCGAGATCTCTTGATTTTCAGGCTGTGTAATCTCATCAATGACATTATCCTCTTCAGGGGATAATTCCTTCTGTGAGATTTCTGTCTCTTCTGAGACATTCGAGATAACATTTTTACCACTTTTTCTTTTTCGTGGTATAGTGTCTTTCGCACCAGGTGGTCTTCCACGCTTCAAGCGTGGTTTATCATCAAGAATATGAGCCTTAAGAAGGTCTCTATTAACATCTTTTTCTTGAGATATGTCTATTCTTGATAGCGTATTTATTGCAGGTATATGAGACTTCACAATTTTACTTGCATCATTAAATTCATCAGGTATTTGATTTGCAATGTCTTGTAAATGAATAATTCTTTTTACCTCATTTTCACATTGATTTGTACGCATATCTAATCCATGCAATCTCATTGCCTCTCAAGTAAATTTTGACTTTTGTTTAGATAAAACATTATTTTTATCCAAAGTAAGAAATAAAGTTTTATCAAAATGACAATCTACAAAACGTGCTGTAAAAAGATTTCCAGTAAAAGGTTCAAGATATCTTACAATTGAAGACGAATCAAAACTCACATAAATTCCAAGTTTTCTTATGGACCTATCTTAGTACGTTGTGGTGGTGCAATAGGAACATATACAGCATATCCAAAAACTTTTAAATGAGAAATATTTGGCTCTTTACCTTTAACAAGATGTAATGGTGAGAACTTATAATAAGTGGTTGGTCTAATGAGGATGAGACTTGCAGCATATAATACCGCATGTCCCCAAGTAGAGATAGGTAACTTACATTTCATAAGTAGAGGTCTAGCAATTAGTTAGATTCTTTTTATCAATGACTCGCCTAAACCATTTTGTGTGTGGACATGAGGAACAAGATGTTCTATTAAGATATCTATTGACATACAATATTCATCAAATGCCTTTGAAGTAAATTCTCCATCATTATTCTTCTGGTGGTCAAATCTTTCTTTCAAATTACTCCATAATTCATATGAATTTTTAACAGTGAGATATTCAGACTTCAAATCCTCATGGATGTGATGCCTCAGGAAATCAGTGCTTGAGCATTTTCTTGTGGAGTTGCTTCATTGTTCTTCATTATGGTATGTTTTAAACCTTTGGCATCTAGGTGCAACTCAATATCAAGAATCCATGATAGGTAGTTTTCCCCTGATAGGTCTAATGTTTTGAATTCCAACTTTGTAAGGTTTGCCATATTTTTTTGAATACATCAAAATGATAAATTTATTAAGCTTATGAATATAACAGTTTGAAAATAGTAATAAAATTTTTCAGTTATTATCAATAATACTGCGATTTATTATAAACTGTTTAATTTACTGATGAAAATGATATAAAATTAATCAGATCCTATGATAGCTGATAAATGTTTTATTCACTCATATATATTAAAACTTTTATTATTCATTACATTCTCAATGCATATATTTAATGACAATGAGAAAATAAATGATTGTTATAATATTAACGACTACTACTAATAATAAATAACAAAATAATTTGTTAAGATTGTTGCGAATTCTGTTTGCTATTTCTTCATCATTGAAGGCCATTTCGTCCTTTGTTGTACCTTAATAAAAATAGAAAGGTTAATTCTCACCACTTGGAGCAAGTACGCCAACATGGGATATAAAGTTTCTCGTCACTTGCGGATAAACCACACAAAAATGGGATAACCTCATCAATATTCTCAGGTGAACCATACAAAAGGGGTAAACCACGTCAAACTTGCGGGTGATCCACATAAAAGAGATAAATCACATCAATGTGTTGAAACTGATTAATAGGTTTCCGCACAGGCGATACTTCGTCCGACGGTGGAACCATAAGTATTATTAAAATAGGTTTTCACTCATGCGATACTTCGTTCGACGATGCAACCATAATTATTTTATTTAGATTATAATCATATAATATGAATCAAATAAAATCAAATCATGCAAATATAATGAAGTATCTTCGTTTGTCTTTTGATCTCAACTGGTTGGAGACTTGGTGCTGATAACGTGTTATAACAAAAACATTTTCGACGGATTAACTTCTTTCAAAGATATTTGTCGGAATTAACGAAATAATAAAATATTTTAGAGAGAGATTAGAAGAAGAAAGAGAGATTTTCTTCTCTTGAAAATGTGTACATAACACCTTACAAATAAGCTCTATTTATAGGACTCAAGATAGTTAATTATTACATAATTTTCTCACCTAATCAAGGTGATTAGGTCTAATTAATAGTTAATTAGGTAAGTCCATTTAATAGCCTCAAAAGTAGATGAGATTTAAAGAAAAATATCTAAGCTTAAATGTAAATACATCACTTTTAAAGGATAGTTTAATAATCTAATTATAATATTTTTCTTTTTTGTGTTGCAACAAATAACAAGAAATCGGCGTTGTCGTTTTCAGGATTTTTGTGATGATTGACTTGGTCTTCGGTTCGCCTTGTCGAACACTTCCGTCGTGTGTGACAGGGTTCAGGCATGAATGATGGTATAGTTTGGAAGAATGTAGATGTTTTTTTTCCCCGATGTGGAATTCAATGCATAGTATTTTCATTGCATTTCATTTGCTGAAAACTTCAATCGACAATGCAGGTGAACAGATGGCCCGTAAGATCAACGATATGCAGCTCGAGGAAATCACAACCATAGCTGGCCGACATGATCTTGTGATCATCATCATCGGTGTTGGTTTTTTAGGGAGGAGAACATCATGAATTCATTTGTAGATTTGGTGCCATTTCTCGGTCCTTTGTATTCGATGATGATTTCGGTTTTGAACATGTTGATAAGGCACGACATCGCTTGTTAATCGTCTCAGGATTTGAAATGAGTGTATTATTCGATTCCGGAACATGATCGATGTTCCGGAATAATCAAGAGGATTTGACGACGTTGTTTGAGGTGTCAAAATGTTTTGGCTTAGACTCAATTAATATGAATGTTGAGTGTAGTGGGATTGTGCCAAAGATTGGTTCTTCGAACTTGATTTCGGTCCGAAGAAGTGAAACGTAGCGCCTGAACGATTTCAACAGAACCAACATTCAGATAGAGCGTCTGTTTTGTCAAACAGAACGCCTTAACAATTTCACTCTGTTTGAATCCTCAAATATCCTGCCTAACTCTGCTATTGGTGATGGTGTATTAAATGATTATTCTGGTGATGTTTTTGTGCTCGAATCAACGCTTCAATTGGAAGGTGGATCGTCTTGTAATGTGCAACCTTCTTTGTATTCTTCGTATTGGTCTAATTTGATTTATAGTCTTCTTTGTGTTCTTTGCATTGGTCTAATCATTTCTATTTTGTGTTCTACAATCACTGTTATTTCATCATTAGTTAGAACCTTCACAATAACAATCAAATTGCTTCTGTATTGAATCGATATTGTATCTGTTCCAATAAATAAAGAAATACGAAATTTAAAAATGCAAAAACTCATACAGAGTACATGTTTTAATAAGCAAATGCAAAACAAACAGAAATATGGAATTATGAACATTATGTAAATAGAGTGCCTGTGTTATTAGAAATAGAACGCCCGTGTAATTATGAAGCAAAGCGCCTGTATAATTATGAAACAGTATGTCTGTTTTATTATAAAACAGATCGTCTGTTATATTAAGAAGCAGATCATCTGGTATATTAAGAAACAAAGCGCTTAAGACATTTTGCACAAAAAATAGCATTACAAATCATCACTAAGCTTGTTTTCCAACAGCAAAACACAGAGCACCTTAAAACAAGTAAGTAATTCGTTGTGTCCAAACAGAACGCCCAAAGACATTTCTCTTATGAATTAGGATTTGATAAAGAATAAAGTTCATATAATCATAAACTCAAACCCCAAAATCAAACAGAATATCAATTCTCCATGTCGTTCCCATCACCAATATCAATAATAGATTTACATGCAAATAGAATTACATGCAAAGAACAAAATTAATCAAACCAACAAAACAGAGCGTCCCAAAATTAAATGAAATCGACTTGATATTCTTTCCCGGTTTTGTTCGAAATACTTGAATCCAGCAGCCAAGGTTTTCCCATTCTCGATCGAATTGCAAAAATGGAGAATTAATGAGTTCGCGAACTAGATTTGTTGAGGATGAGTGCGTGGTGTGGGAGGTAATCATTTTGTATGTTTTTGGAATTAATTTTCAATTGTATGGATTTGGAATTTTTTTTAATTTTTTGTATTTTTGGGTAATTTTCCAACAATATAATTCAATAATCGTTCAAATCTCTATTATAAATAATATAATGAGCATTTGCATGAAACAAATATATTAACGGATTGTTTGGTATTGTTATTCAAAATATTAGAATCTAAAATCAGCAACATAATCATAAAAATCATAATACAAAACCAAAATCATCACATAAAAAATTAAAAAATTGGAATATTTTGTCCAAATAAATCACGAATCAGAAAATGAAATCACGAATAGAAAGCCATATCAAACAAACGATTAGGATTCATTAGGCAGATAATCCAAAATAAAAATCAAGAATCAAAACTCATTCATACTCACTTCGTCCCATAATTTTTAAACGTTTCTCTCCTTTTGTACTATTCAACACGCAACTTGAGGCACTTTGTTACTGCCTTAAACTATATGATTAAATTTTTTTTTCGTCCACATTTATAGCATATCATTTATTATCACTATTATTTTATGACATTTTTTTAAAAAAAACGTTTGATTATCTCATAATACCAATCAAAACTTGTTTTATCAGATGTATCCGAAAAAAAATTCAAATTTTTTGTAACGTTTCTCTCTCTTTATATTATTCAATACGTAACTTGAGGCATTTAATTACTTCCTTAAACTACATGATCTAAATTTTCATTTCGTCCGTAATTACAGTACATAATATTTATTATCATTATTATTTCATGATATTTTTTTAAAAAATAACGTTTGATCATTCCATAATTAATATCGATCAAAATTTATTTTATCAGATGTATCCGATAACATCAATGTTTGACAGGCTTAGCGCTCGAAGATTTTGTGGGACGGAGCGGTAGCAAATAGGGCGTAAGTGTATTGGTGGAAAAGATAACATCAATGTAGCTCGAAGATTTTGGTGTTCAACAAACATATCAAAATACAGGGGACCGATAAAGCTGTTTTCATCAAGTAAAACAGCTATTTTCCTGGATTTTTACGAGAAGAAGTGAGAAATCGCCTTATTATATACTGGTAGGCCTAGTGTATGGCATGCGATTTGATGGAATTAAGTCACTCTAACTAGTATTCGTTAAGAGTTAGAAAGGCGATAAAGACTAGAAAGAAAGGCATCAATGGACTAGTTATCTCGTGTCTGGCTTATTAGACGACTTAGTTCCATAAGAAGACTTTGAAAAGTATTAACAGCACGTCGCTTTCATTTACAGATTTTAGTGTGGAATTATATTGTTCTCCGGTTCGCCATTGTGGAAATTATTTGTGTCGCCTAATGGGTTCAGGCTTGAATGATTGTATAGTTAAGTTGGATGCATGTTAGATACTTTTCTGCTTTGGAATCTCATGCATTAGGATTTGTTAATAGCATTTGAATTACCGAAAGCTTTAATTGGTGATGAAGGATATATGCTCGCGTGAAAGATCAACGACATGCAGCTTTGGGAAGCTGATTCCAGAACTGACCAGTTTGATCCTGGATCAAGACTTGAATGGGAAGGGGACACGTATCCTCAATGTCCTAGAATATGATATTAAGGTGTTGCTTTCTTGTTTGTAAGCTCATCTAGAGGCATAAAAGTTAGAATGTAGATTGTTTCCTTGAAAAGTATAAACTTGTGACCATATAGCATGGGTCGTAGTAATCATTCTGCATTTGAATAATACCCTTTTGATTAGTAGTGTAAAGACTTGGAAAGTTGATGATTATTAAGACGAAGACTTGGGGCAACTTTGCACAACTGCAAACACGTGGGAAGACATGACTCAGGAGTAGACTTGGAAGCATCTGTGTTCTTTCTGTAGAACTTCTGCCAAACCAGATCAGGATTTATGCGACATGGATGTTGTTTTAGAACCAATATGAGAATTAGCTTAGCTTGTTCCTCGATTTCCTGGTGGAGCACTATCGAGACTCGAGTTCCTTGTTCTTAGAACCATTGGAAAAGCTAGCAGATCAGATACAAAATGTTTTCGATAGAAGAACCAGTGTTTTAAAAAGGGTTTTAAGCGATCGCGTGTCTGCTCGCAAAACTCAAAAACGTAAGCGGTTTGACCCATTTCCTCGGTGTTCAATTGGTAAAAAAAAAAAAAAAAAAAAGAAAGAAAAAGAAGCGTAATCCACTATTAAACAACGCTTAAAATTTTTGAAAGAAAATTGAAGTTACCGAAGGAGATTTTCTTAAAAAAAATAAAAATTGATGTTTTCAAGATCATCTTTTCAGTTTTCGGTGATTAAATTTTAAGAAATGAAAACCAGATCTAAACAAAAAGAATATCATTCATAATAATATTTGTTTAAGACTTTGTATTAATTTTTAAAATTCCATAATAATCTTTACTTGTTTTACAGATTTTAATGGGTTCGGCGAATTTGTGGCTAAGCATATTTGTGACTAGGTAATTGATTTTCGGAAAAAATCAAATTTAATCTTAATCTTTGATCTCTAAATCCAATGATCTAGTCCCAAATCCATTTTTTCTATTTTAATTTATTTATAGAATATTACTCAATTATAGTTACTAAATATACTAAATATTGAAAACCGATTAATCCGTTTAATCAATCATGTAAACCATTTAATCATTATTCGGTCATGGACCGTTCGAGTAATAAAAAGCTATCATATGGTTCTCTTCATCGGCATATGATACAGAGTCGTTCTGGAATGAGTCGATTTACTATGTTCGTGACTGACACAGGAACTGCGAATTCAAAGCTGTCACGAACGGGTCCGTTAATAATAAACATAAATAATAATAAGTGTGCAAAATAAATTAAGACAAAGATTTTTATGTGGAAACCCTTTCAGGAAAAAACCACGGGTGGTCGCCGACAACGAAGAATCCACTAACCAAATGAGCAAATACAAAAGGAGTTACACTCAAAATATTGAGAATCTTACAATAAGAGATAAAGATAATAATCTCTAAACAAATCCCTTAAACCCTCAATATGATTTTGTGTGTATATGTAAATAGTAATTTTTTTTCCCTCTCTCTCCTTTATCTCTTCCTCCCTGACCAAACACTCCCCTACTCCTTTGCTTCTCTACGGCTCTCCTACAATTCTATCTCCACCAAGCCTCTTCTTATACACAACACCACGTGCCACCACACGCAGAGCCACGCGGGGAACTCCACGCGGGCAGAAAACGGGGAAGACGCGGACAAGGTACGCGGTTTGATTTGAGACAGCACCGCACCGTCAACAAATTAATCTCCACCTTGACTCAAATCAAACTTCATTGTCGTCAAGCAACCTCCACCTAGGTTTCAAACGAGCCTAGCTGCCCTCCACTCCTAAGAGCTTTAGACAATGATGAAATTTCGAAACAGGAACTGGTTTCGTCAACATATCCGCTGGATTTTCTGTAGTAGCAATCTTTATCACCTTGGCATCTTTAACATCCCGTACAAAGTAATACCGGATGTTAATGTGTTTGGTCCTCTCATGATGCATCTGATCACGGGTCAAGTGAATGGC
>JAOVYX010004392.1:0-10278 GCA_035668315.1 Drosera spatulata
CCCCCTTTTTTTGACTTTTTCTGACGGGAAACCTAATTCTGAACCAAAGGGGGATATATATTGCTTCTCTTTGGCTGTAGCATTCACATCTATTGCTGTCCCTGTGCTTTGATTATTCACATCTAGTACTGTCTCCTGAATGAGATATTATTACTGATTACTACTGATGGGTCGAGGATGTCTAGATGGGGAACCTAATTGCATCTGGTTGGAATCTGGAACAGTCTTCAATTGACTGGTTATGCTGATGTTACGAGTGTAATGCCTGTATGTTCACCAACCCTGACAAAGGCATCAATGTTTTTTTGTTTTTTTCCGTTTTCTTTTGCAGGTTACAAAGGTGTTCCTCGAAGGCTACTGTAATCGTAACTTGAAGCTACTGGGACCGAACAAACTCCGATCTTGAAGCACCTCAAGGATCCTAACCACGTACTTGCACCCTTGTGCCATTCCTTGGAATTTTGATTGTCATTCATGTAAAACTGCTGAGATATTTTTTATTGGTCGACACAAATTCAAGATCCTGACTCATAGCTAAATGTCAGCGATGAGCTACCCTGACTTAGGATGGAATAGGATTCATATGCTGCGAAGTTTGCTCAGTAGGATGTGTTTGTTGTTCACTCATCGTAAGCGGCTCAACGCTGGCCGGGAAAAAGAAATTTAAGTAGGCCGCCCAATCTTCCCACTAGGCATGATCATATGCGTCATTAGTTAAATAAAAAAAACTATAAAAAAAAATTACTCCTTCCGTTTTCAAAAAGATACAATAATTTTCTAAATTGATACATCCTAAAAGAATTACAATCATATCATAAATAAAAGTTTTTGTGATCAAAGTTATCCGTATATCTTTATTATTCGTTTTATATCACATCAACGTATCATATTGTCTCTTTTTTTTTTATTTCTCTCCCACTTATTTACAAGGATAAAAAGGTTTTTTTGAACTAACTTTAATCTTTTCTTTAGTCCACGTGTTAGGTTTTTTGTTGTATTTATTTTGGGACGGAAGGAGTATATGATTGCATTTGAAAAGCAAGCACAATTGACAATACTCCGTTCGTTCCATTATATAAGCAATATTTGTTTATTTGAATCGTTTCAAAATATATGTAACATATCATATTTAGTAATATTTTCATGTGAAAAACCAAAACAAATCACCATCTGTTACAATACACTCATTATCTCATCTTACAACTGTTATAGTAAACTCTACTATTATTAAAAAAATATTTTTTCTTCATCAAATTTCATAAAAATTCAACACACATATAAATTCGTATGTCGGATCAATACATTACCTATATTATGGAACGGAGGGAATAAGAGTTATTGTTTACGGTTACCTTCGTGTCGTTGGAACACGTTAGCTAAATACCTGGAGGATTGAAGAACTTTTGAGTCGCTGGGAGCTATTGTTTACGTTTGGAATACATAGCAACGTAACCTGGGTGATTGAACAACTGCGACATTGATCGAAACCGGTGCACGGTGGTGCACAGAGCACAATAGCTGGTAAGAGGACAAGCTTCTGCACGGATTCTCATTCCCCTTCTGTTGAAACAAAGGCACTTCGAACTCAGTCTATAACTCCACCCAGCTTATTCGAGTCAGAATTACTCAATGGAAACTATTCGATTCAGCAAGACACAAAAGGTGCGCGCAGAATCAAAGATGTTCTTGTATACTACTAACTATGTATTATTAAGGATGAGCAATCAGCAGATTACATATAGATGTTGCTGCTTTACAGAACATGTTTTTCCGAGTACTATAATAATAAGTTCCATCAGCCGCATATAACAGGTTACATCTCGGATGGTACATGACCACTTAAGTCTATTCACCTGCATCAGCGAACGCAGCGGAAAATCAGTCCTTGGGAAAGCAAGGTGGACATAGATAAAATGCAAAATAAGCTGAGTTGAGCTTTAAAATTACAGGCAAATAGTGCATTATGCTAACTTTCTAGGCCAGGGCATTATATTCAGTTGATATTAATTGCATTACCCAAGATGCAGAAGTTTCTTGTCGCCAGCAGTAAAAGCAGAACTGGTCTGCGCCATGGCTTCAGCGAGCAGATCTCGAGCAGGCAAGAATGTGGTCATGGAATTCAGCTCTAAGCCCTGTTCCGGCAGTATGTTTAATTGTAGCATCCTCTCTGCTTCAGCTATCTTAATTGGTGATTAAAAAAAAAAAAAACAATCACAGTGAATTCGCAGATCAGCACCAAAGCACATAAGAAGGAAGGAACGACAGGAACAAAATATTAGAGGATTTTCATAGTTTCTCATGTAGGAATATTTTGAACCACGGTTTTAGGTCGTTTTCCATAGTTCCCTTGTTATAGATCCAGCTCACTTTTTTATTGAAATAAGCAAGTATTAAGAAAGACTATGATTAGCCAATATATCTGCATTTTTACATGTTGACTATTGGTAGCCCCTACTTGTCTTGTACAAAAACGATAACTGCTCTAAAGTACATGATATGAAAAATTTGTGTACCTTTACTCGCAGGTACGAATTTTCATGCTGAAGCTCCAACTCCTGCGTACACATGGAAAATCATTAGTAACTGGTTGAATGAGCGCTCCAATTGGAAAAATTAAAACTAGAAGCAATTTTTAATCAGATAACAGCCATAAATTGAGAGGAGAATGCAGCTATGAAGATTACCCTCTTCTCGAGGAACTGAATTTCAGTAACCAATTGATCATACTGTTGACACAGAGGAAACAAAAGCACATTGTTAGCAGAAAGAAAATCTCATCACTGAACCAGTATATACCGCGGTAGGGGATTTATTCCTGTATTCAACGGCTAAAAAGTAAGAACTCCGCCGAGGCAAACCATCATAATCAGAAGTCAATAGATGGATATCATTCAGTTCACAAAAGCTTCATCTGTAAGAATGCGGCATGAATGGAGTTGTTATCCTCAGATATTAGACTGTTTATGATTTACGATTACAATTAAAGCAATAGGAATCACTTATGTTTCAGCATATGGCGGAAACTACGATAAACGATCAATGACCTTCTTAAGCCTGAGCTTGGAGCAGCCTCGTTCGAGCCGGCTTTCCAGCTGTTTCAGCTCCTTTGGACTCAATGACTCCAAACCTTCTCCCCTCAGATTCCTACAGAGGTTATACGTTCAAACAGGATAGTTATAACATCAAGAAAAGTAACACATGAATGCGGTTAATGACTGTGGAAAGCATCATTCTTATGACAGTCTTTTTTGCTAATTGCATTACGGACACTCGAATGCAGAACATACGAGAAAAGATTCAGGTTTGTAAAACGATAATGTACTTTATAAAGCTGGCTTGATCGATCAGAATACTGACAGTGTTGCACATACATACCTGTTAGACCTCTGCAACATCTGAATTTGGTGGCGAAGCTTAGTTGATTCTTGTTGATAATACTACATCAACATCAAATATCCAAAAATGAAATGGACCACTGATCAGCTAAAAACATGTATATATGCATGCTGGGAGGTGAAGAATTTAATCCAAGGTGCAAAATTGCAGCTGGTGCACCAACAACGTACAGCGATTGCTTTACGAGATTAATGAAGGATGAAAGGAGTGGCTGGACTTACTTGAGCATTGATCTCAGGGAGAGTTCTTATGCTTGTGCTATCTGAACATGATGCCTTCTTGTATCTCTCGATTATCGATTTTACACTGTGATATATGCAAATCCAAGTCGACGAAGTATGAAATTTGGGAAAGTTGTATAGGCTGAAAGTTATTCAATGTAACCGGCCCAAATATAGTTATAACTTGTAAACTAGCTACCACATATAGTATTAACAAATATGGGCTGACGAAATCTAAATAACATGATGCAATTATTGAGGAATATTATGATTAATAATATATCTTTAAATATTATGATTTGTTTTCGGTAGATAGGATGTATTTTAATTGTATAAAAATACCCTATTACTGTAAGCCTAGTTTTCTATAAATACTAGCATGAAGACAGCGACCTTGATATTCCAAACTAAATATCTTGGATGTTATGTTTTAAGCCTAGGTTCTATCTATAATGCTCTCAACAGCAATTATCCTAAATTAAGGTAATGGCTACAAGTTCCAGTGCATAGTAAAGCCTCACTTCATCAATGAGGAGTAAAGTTTGCAGTAAGATCTATGCATAGTTTATAGGTAATATTATTAATTAATAATTTGATCCTGTGTGTCCTATATATGAATGAAACTCCATTGTTTAATTGAGGATATATACGTACAATATTATATCATGATTCAAGCTGCAAGTAGAGGACTAGCTCATGACAGTGAAAACAAAGCTGAGAAAAGGTTGCGTGCATGGGCATGTTGACATCCCATTGCTATAGCTAAAAATAGAAAGCATAGTGTAGCATATTCATATGGTAAAATTCATCACATAAATGACAAAATAAAAGCTGAGATGGTCACTGTACTCATTGTGGTGCTGAGCCAAATATATGCAACAATGACATATATACATAATACACGTAGATGCATAATACAACGTACAAATGGCAAGTGCTAGTTGCCTGTCTGTGTGCACTATCATCTCATATTGGTGAAAACTGTAACAAAGAGTTCACAGTTTTGTCAGCTCTTGAAATGTGCCTTTTGACTCGAACTGTAAGTATTTGGTTCCTCTTTTTGGTTTCTAGAAAGCAAAAAGGGCAAATTAATTCAACCAAAACAAAGTGCATATTAATTGGTATACATCAATAATAGTAATAGATGTATTTGCCTTTCTATACAACAAGTCTACAACAACTTGGATACTTCTGTTGTGAACACGATTAGGAGAGCAGGGGTTGTTCGTCAAGACATATGAAGTGGTTGGATATGTGGTTGTGTATTTCTTCCTTAATCGAAAATTATTTGTACCAAAATCAAACGCTTCTCAATGGACTAAAGTTTAAAAATTAGGCCCAACATCACTAAATCAAACACCCATCACAAAGGAACAAATGGTATAAAATGAGTGAGAGATCCCTCTTTTCACATGATCGTGTCAAGTGTATGACAAAAAGAAGGTGAACATTTATTTTATATACCTATCTCACTAACCAAAAAAGGTATTCCCTTTAACCCATATTATAGATCATATTTTTCTATTTGGACCGTCCCAAAATGTAACCAACATATCATAATTAGTAACCTTTTCACATAAAAAAACCAAAACAAATCACAATCTGCTACAGTACATCCACTATCTCATTTCTCCTCATCTCTTATTTTCTCTCCTATACCACATTTATACCCCACTATCACTAAAAAAATATTCTTTTTTCATTAAATTTCATAAAAATTTAACACATAAATAAATCAACGTGTCGAATCAAAATGTTTACTATGTTTTGGGACGGATGGAGTAACTCTTCTTGTACCCAACTCTGCAAATCTTATTTGGAAATTCTTAAAGATTCCGATTGACTTAAGCATCGGAATCGATCCTCGAGAGAAACTTTTCGGATCTAACTAACCGATCTTATTGTTTCTGATGTGCAGACAGAACAGACAAGAACCAGAGCCCAAGAATATACTTTCCACTACAAAACTCATGGGCACACAAACCAGGCCACCTCACACCTGATTTTGCCGCGAACAAAAATATACTACGAATATTTTATTTAATGATTCTTATACAATTAGTTCGGTTTTACGGGAAATTAGTTGCTCAACGTACATGATAACAAAACAAGTGTGGTGGCATTGACACCTTCAAATCATCCCGTGGGGTTTTATATAATCATTTCGGATCGATTTTTCATCAAGACACATGAACTTATGTATGCCTATTGCAATTTATACATAGATGATTTAATACTGATAAACTGATCTGAAAAAACCCTAATGATGTTGTATATGAATTCCCATTTGAAGTTCATATAACTATCCCGTAATCAATGTCACCCAAACTTCTTCTACATAAACTTAAAAGGGCGTGATCGAGGGAGAATGATGATAGTAGTATTACTTGGAGTTGGAGAACTCGTAGACACGGCCACGACTGGAGAAGACAATGAGGGCGATCTCGGCATCGCAGAGGACGGAGAGCTCGTATGCTTTCTTGAGCAGGCCGTTCCTGCGCTTGCAGAAAGTGACTTGCCTGTTGGTGGTGTTCTCGATCCTCTTTATCTCTATCTTTCCTCTTCCCATGCCTATCGATCTCGTGCCGATCCTCCAAATAATGTTAATAGATGTTCAAACGTGGTCAAATACTCGAACTGACTCTACATCAAAAAAAAATAAAAATACTCAAAAACAAAAACAAAAGTCACTCGCAAAAAGTAGAAAGAAATGGAAACTGAAGGAAATCCATTATTTTTCTAAGATGCATCTATGAAGATGCATTCATGTGTAGATCTGGCGAGGATATAGAGACGCATGTTGCAATTCTTGGATAAGGTCAAGATTCTATATGAATTTTTGATACAAATGAAATCAAAGTACACGTTATTAAAAGACACACATATGTGTACATAAATTGAGAGGATATATAACATTTGAATTGTGTATTTGCTACAAGCCTGAGATCGTGAGAATCTGTGCCAGCAACATATTCATGCGTATATGTGTGTAATAAACAAAAATGAGGGAAGAATTAAGGGAAATAGAAAAAAAATGAAAAGAAAAGAAAAGATGGGTATATATGTTTCATCCAGCATTCATAGATGAATCATCGTTCATCCCCTCTGCATATACCTAATATTAATAGATCTTGAGCATTAAAACAAGTTTGAAGTAGGGAAAAAATTACAACTGTTCTCAGAGCAGAAAATCCGTCTTTGATGGAGATAAGAATAGAGAATGAAAACTTAGATAAAACATATATAGATCCAAGCCATTGCAAAAATATTCTCTGTATTATTATCTTTCGGAAAAAAAAAGACAATATGTCCAAAGGGAAAAAAACATAGATCGATCTAAATCCAAAGGGGAAAAAAATAGATCCAAATATAAAAACAATAATCACGAGCTTTTTTTTCCTTGTTATAAAAAAAAAACATGAATAAAATGTAAAATGTAAATCCACCATTTCAGTACTCGAAGCATTTTTGCTTCTCCAGACTATTTTTATATGTAGGATTGGCATGATTGTGGCAACAGAAACCAGATCCATAAATAGACAAAGAAATAGGAAAAAGCAAAAACAAGAAAGAGCAGACGCAGCAGACTGAAAGAAAAGGGTGAGTGTAAAGAGAAAAAATAATTGATGAGACAGCAAAAAATTTGCCATACCTGTGCTTGGATGGATGAAGAAGAAGAGAAGAGGAGAGGAGAGGGGAGAAAGAGAGTAGTAGCTAGGTTTAGATATATGATGAGACAGCAAGCAAAGCTCCCATCAACCTTGCTTTGCTTTCCCTTTAGGTTGTTTTTTCAGCAAATACACGGATTCCTATGAAAACCGTGTAAGCTCCAACAAATGAGTACATATGTGTGTGTATTTGTAATGGTTTACCTAGGTGTTATGTACGTCATGATCAGCCACATTTCTCACTTCAATGTTATATCTACTATGATATGAAGTTTAGAAACTAATCCTATTAAAAGTTTGAACAGATTTCATCGACACACAAAAAAAAAAAAAAGAAAAAAAAAGAAAGTGTATTTTAACTCCTTAAAGATTATATGGTTCTTTTCGAAGGTTATATGCTAACATGCCAAATTTATGAAATTATTCAAAATATATGGGGTCATGTGGTTGTTTCTAAATTTCAAATAGTTAAGTGCAACAATGTGAAAATACAAAGATTAAAATGCTATTTTCCCAAACAAAAAAAAAAAAAAAGTTTGAACAGATGATTAAAGCTTCATTGAATCTATACAAAAAATAACTCATGAGACTTGTTTGTCATCACGAGACTTGCAAGCTTTGATGTCCCCCATCGTGCATGTAATGTGGGTTCATATCTTACTATCGATGTCTTGCATATAATAGATGATTTAAAAGCCCTAATTGAAGATCGGGCCACTAAGGCAATTCCTAGTATCAATTTTCCTTGCACAATGTTTCCGCCAATCAGAAACAAAAGACCTGAGTTTTCGTGTGGCTGATTGTGTTTTTTCACAATGCCTTCTGTTACATCCTGCTCAATCTACATAATTTTCTGTTGACTAGCGGAATAAATCAACTTTCTAGAGATCAGATCATCATGTGATCAAGTTTAAATTTCTAAGGAAAAGGGGGTAATCTAATTGGAAGAAGTATTCAAAGTTTTGCTGAGCGTATGAAAGATGTTGAAGAAAGAGGGAGGAAAGCTGATGGAAAAAAAAGAAGAAGCTTATGCTGGGAATGGAAAACCACGTCAGATTGGTAATTTTTCCATTCTCATGCTATGTGACAATGTCTGTTTACGGCTGCGTCTAACCCCTCCTATATGGTTAATTAATGGGGCTGCCAGTCCTCCCATCTACAATGACCATACTGCCCTCTCAAGTTTCTTCATTTGTTGAAGCCAGTTCGTACAATTCCTTGATCAAAGCAAGGGTACATGAGTAAATCGGATGTGACATTAGGGTTTGCTAGATGTGTGTGTGAAGCAGTAGAGTATGGTCCTCACAAATAGAGGGAATCTTTTGAAACTATGATGGTCCATGCAAATGAATTGGCATTCAACATGCACTATATATGTGACCCTACCGTGACATATGTGTATGGGCAAATATGGAAAAGGTGGTGTAAATGTAACCATTTTGAAAAGGTCAGGAATCACACATATATGGAAGCAATGCATCACCTGGAGTGGTCAATTATCATACAAAACAGAGTTTGAGATCTCATTTGGTGAACGATAATCATTCGGATTGATGATAAACTAGTTATATAACGAATATTTTTTTAATGTCTGTGATTGAACTAACCATCAACAACGCAGATATGTTATTTGATTTTATATCATCAGTTTGAGATCTTATTTTGTGAATCATAACTATTTAAATAAGAGATAAGCTAATTATTTCTAATACAATAAAAAATTTAACGAATACTTTTCAATATCTTGATTGAACGAACTATCAATTCAATAAATATGTTATTGAGTTTATATCATTAGTTCGGATGAAGAACGACACTCATTTTTATTTTCTTTCCACTACAATATCAACCATTCATTGCAATTTCACCGTTAGCACAAAAGAAAATTTGATTGGAAGCACAAAAGAACACACTCCTTGTTAGAGAGAGGTGATTGGATCGGAGAGGAGGCTGCCGCGACCGTTCTATGAAGACATCGGTGTGGAACCAGACTGAATTTTTGTTAAGAGAAAGCAAAGCAACATAAGCAGGTTCATAATATTGTGAAATGTAAGATGTGAGAAAAACAAAAGTTGTAAAATTCTATCCATTTAAATATCCCTATAGAGTCCTATTTTGTCTGAGAAAAATCCCATAAAATCATGAAGAAATATTTGGTTTACTTAGAGACAAAAGAAAGTTTATAATGGTTATTTTTGTTCATATGAAAAAGCAACAAGAATCACATAAAAATTAAGGATACAATCATTTTCATGTATATTATCCGGTTTTTATTTATCTGCAAGTCGTAGATTTTTATGGGAATTGGGAAGCACACAAATTAGCATAAAAGTAAAGTTAAAAAGCTTTGCTTGAAAAGAGCTCAGCTGTGGAACAAATCGTTGTCGCCATTGCCGTAACAACCCAATTTGGGATCCTTCTCAATTCCGATACGAAAAGTCTTCCTCTTCTCAAAAGGGCCGGTGAGCTTCCCTTTTAATTTTCGATTCTATCATCATAATCACTAATCTTCATATTTTAACTCTAAAAATTCAATCTTTATTGGATTGCCCATTTCAGGATTCGATTGAATTGTGTTGATTGACCACCCATCAAGGCGGATCCTTTATCGATTGATTTGCAGTTGCTTATCGAGATTTGATCCATGGCAGCGACGATGGTGTCGGAGGAACCCACCAGGATTTGCACCCACTGGTAATTCATATGATAATCTGGATGAATCTAGTTGTGATTATTGATCTTGTAGATGGAATTTTGATTTGCTGTCGATGATTGAGTTGTGAGAAACTTGTGGGGTGGATTGATTTGAGGTTGGTTGTGATGAGTCTTGATGGGTTTTTGGTTTTATAGGGATTGGGTTGATGGGTACGGGGCTATGTTGTTGATATCTGAGATTGATTGATTGATTGATTGATTGATTACGGTTTTGGGTTCTGTTTGGTTTGGTTTTGTTGTGATTTCAGTGACAGATCAGTGCCTGCTTCGAATGCGGA
>JAOVYX010004393.1:0-38220 GCA_035668315.1 Drosera spatulata
TCAGATGAGTAATTAGAATTGGAGCGACAAGCTCTTACCGTGGTTATAGAATCAACGTAGAGTGTCTTCTCGGCAACCGGGATACTACATTCATATACTACAGAGCTTCTTCTCTCTGGGGATAAATGTTCTCCGGATTTCTTATTATGGTTCCTATGTAGCTTGGCTTCATGGTCATCACTTTGGTCCACCCTTGTAGGGGAAGCACGGCATCTTACCCCTTTATGGTAGAGAGGTTGAGGCGATACATTTCTATATGGCGATGTGCTTCCCTGTCTAGAGGTCCTGTACGGAGACCAACTTCTCCTTGTTTGCAATTCTGCAGAATAAAACTTCGGGCTGGATTTAGAATCCCTCTTGCTGCGGATAGGGCGCAACTCAGATGAGTTTACTCCAGTGTTCACCTTGTTCGCCTGGTGAGTAAACAGAGGATGCAATCAGTAGAATTTCAAGTTTTCAGGTTTCTGAAACTGCAGGACCCGATTCCTCAATCAGCCAGTGGCCCAGTGCGCTAGATAAAAAGCTTAATATCCACCTAGGCAGCCCTTAAGGCTTGGAGAGTCTCTCTAACGTTCTAGAAAGGACATGATTGCCTAAACATGTCACCCTGATTGTTTATTCATAAAAACAAAAGGAAAAAGAATGGGTTATGGGCGAAATAATGCATTTTCAAGCTATCCTTGATCACCTAGCGCTTTTTAGAACATTACAATCGGCTTCCCCACGCTAAAGTGAAATGCATTACGAAGTACCTTGGGACATGCTTGACCCAGACCTTTCAAAGGGATAATATTGACTAGCCTCGCAATCTTACTAGCATAGAACAAAGCAGCTCTTGTCCCAGCTTTCATGGCAGGAACTGGATTCAAGAACCGTATAGAATCCTTTTTGGAACGAAACCATGGAAGAAGCTGAGAAGCCTTGACAGATAGACTGCTAGGAAGAGCACAGTTAACATCTTGCTCTTCACTTTCTTCTTTCAAATTTAGCACATGCCCTCCAGAATAAGGAAGAATGACTTCAGAATCACATTGAGTGCGTACAGCCTCCAGCTGAGCCCTAGGGACCAATGCTTTAGCCTCAACCAATGGTTCAACAACCACAAGTTGCCTTCGGGAGACATACTGAGGCGATTCCAGTGTCATGGCTTTTGCTGCCGGCAAGAAGCGATTCATCATGAAGTCCTTGGCTTGTACATCTGTAGAGATTAGCGACCCAGCTGGAAGCTTCACACCAGGACAATCTGATCCACTCAGGCCACTGGTACTGCAGTAGATAGAGAATGATTCAAGCTGAGAGAACGAGCCCATTGTATCCGAATATGCAGCATCATCAGTCTGATCATGATCGGAATTGGCATTCCTTCTCATTCCCCTTTTTGAACCCTCCCATCTAGACAAGCTGCTGATGTGTGAAGAAGAGATTTTGGTCCTTCCAGAAGCATTGAACTCCCCTGATAGCTTGCTTGGGGGCCTAAGAACCTTTAAGATCTCACCTGAAAGTCTGTTATGAGCACCAGCTGCAGGTTTCAGTTCTCCCAAACTATTCCTAGAGATCCAGGATGCAGCTATGTCCAATGACCTTCCTGGGGGAAGCCTGGGAGCAATATTGATATGCAGTTCTGGGCTTTGAAGCAGCCGGGATTCACTTCCAGTGTCCTTGGCTTTCCCAGGACTCTTTTCCCAACAGAAGGGAACAGAACCGGGGTGCACAATCTCTCCCAAGCTCAAGTCTAATTTCTGATCATGGGGAAGCATGGCACCTATAGAAATGGGATCATTCTTCTTGTTATCTTCATGAACCATAGACCTTTGTGGGGATGAATATCTCCTTGCAGATATAAGTGGCGCATTGTAATTGATTTGGTTTGTTTCCATAGTTGAGCTCAAGAGAAGCTCATGAGGACATCGGTGAGCTGATGTTCGAAGTGAAAATCTGCATCCCAGTTTCCAGGTACATCTGATCACAACAAACGCTTCAATTCAGTATGTCAAAACTCTGCAGGAAATTGATTTCACAGATCAAGTATGTTGCGGCTGTTTGGTATTGTTGCTCAAAGCCGAAGAAACCAAAACTAGTAACATAAACAGAAAATCAATAGCGAAAACCAAAATCATTTTACAAAATAAAATGATTTTATATAATGAAATCTTGAAAATTGTAGGAAATAGAAACAAAAAAAATCATTTTTTCTGTCTCCGTTTCATCCATTTAAGAACAGAAACATGAAACAGAAAATAAAAGTAATACCAAACAGTTTTGTTTCATCGGTCACTGAAACAAAAACAGAAAACATGAAACGAAAACAGTATCAAACAAGAAGTACATATGTTAATCAATTCATCACAGATGCCAAAGGATAGATTATGTATTAGCGACAGATATTGCATGACAACAACATAAAATGCTGAGCAGTATCTAAGGGATAGTAGAGGAAAAAGGAAAATAGAAACCTTATGAAGTACTACTACTATGATAGAGCAGTTTTATAAATTAGGATCCAATAGAGACGGTACATGGTAAGAAATCAAGGTGGAATTTGAAGGAGCGACACAGGCAGGCTAAATTGGCTAATTACAGAGGCATGTTGAATGAAGGAGATTACTAATGCACCAAACAGATATGATGGAGTATTAATATAGTAGATCTAGCTAGGATCACAGACAAACCAAACAGCGGAAGAATAACCACCAGTAATTAACAGCTCAAAACAAGAAGAAAAATATATGTAACAAGAAGAAAAAGAGAATTCATGAACAGGTCAAAGCAGAAGGATCACTCGCAAGTGCAGCGAATAAAGGAGGGAGCTGAACAGTACTTGTTAAATTTGGGATTGAAATTTGAAGATCTGATGTGCGGATGTCTGCGAGGAAACGACGACGATGGAATGGAGTGTAATGGAGGCAAAGCGAAACAATTTCTGTACAGAAGAAAACTGACTCCCAGGAATTTTCCTTTATTCTGGGTTTGCTTTCGGCGGCTCCCTATCGGCTATTAATTATTAATCAAACAACGACAAGCAAGAAAGAGCAGAGCAGAGTAGGTTTAGAACTTTAGTAGTATCTGATCCTTGTTTTTAGGGAAAGATCACGGGTTGAGACCTAACCTGATCTCCACCTAGCACCTGTTTCCAGTTTCCTCACACTCACACCCCAAACACAGCACAGCCACAGCACATACGTGAAAATGAAAGACGAAGGAGCAACTAATGTATGGGCCACTCATTGATATTGAATCAATGCGTATTCATTCATTGATGGAAACGGAGAAAGAAATACTATAGAAAGAGTGTTGATGAAGGCCCCCCGGGAGACGCTCGGGGTCCCCATGATATGAAATTATGGCCCCATTTGATCATGTGGGCGAGCATACATACGGTGGCAACAACAAAAAACGACAGCATCAGAGAGTTTACCAACGGATCATTAAGGACAGATATAGTACAGTATACACCAAAACATCCAACAAAGTTTATAACTATACATGCATATCTACTGACATCTGATATGAGTAATTGTTATGAAGTTCCCTTCTTTTTAACTTGTAATAACTGAGATATATATCCTCAACACGAGGGGGCAGCTAGTTTTTTTTTTTTTTGGATGCAAATTAAATTAATGTGGTTGGTGGGGTTGGGCAATGCCAACGGGTGTGGCCATTGTGCTTCATATGCACAACTCATGATCAAACTTGATCCATCCTTGGGCTGAGCATGCCGTATATATATGCTCCATATGTGTGACTGTGGATTGGCATTGCAATTGGCCCTCATCTCCCCTCTCATCTCACTATCTCTTATCTCCCTCGGATCTGCAGCTCAGCCATAAGACCTCGATCATGTGCATCATCATAGGCTAGCTATGCCACTCCAATATATCATTAAGACTTGAGAGTATAGTAGGTCATGCATCTATCACTTTCGACCACAACATCCACACAGTAGATTAGGTCTCAGAAGTATGCTCTCATCCATTATTTTTATTCCGTTCCAAGTTCCAACTTCTCAATTAGCAAATTATTGTGGATCAATAGTCCTTTGCATTTTACTGTCTTAATGATTTGTTCAAACTAATTTCAAAACAATTTGTTATTGGATGATAGAGAAATAGGCACACATAGTCTCTCTGACCCTCCTTACACGGAGGCCTAGTTATCAGATCCAGACCGACCCAAGTCTGCGAACGAGTTTAACCGCAATTCGGTGATCAGGTCGAACAATCGACCCTATCGAATCTGATTTTTTAAATAGAACACATGTAAATATGTATATTTATTAAATATAAATCAAATAAAATAGTATATAGTTTTAAAAATTGAAAAATACCATTATAAAACAATCATAAAATTAGATTGTCCATGTCAACATGTGAGGTTCATTGAGAAACAATATCTCGCCGGGTCAATGTCTGATCCGGGTCTGATAATTATACATCGAGGAGGAAGTACCAAAGAGACTGTATTTTCTATTTTGCTTTTATGATATTTTATTTAAAACATCATCAGAATTTTGCTATCTTTGATAGGAAAAAACCAATGCCTAATAGATACACTTATGTTATGTTTGTGAGTTTTATTATGAGGGGAAATGAGGGGGAAGTAGGTGAGGAAAGCTGAAGGAAAGGGAGGAAAAGGAAGAGAAAAAATGTTTTTTTTATTTTTAAGTTTGTAAGTAGTTGTTATGCTTGTAAGTTCTACAAGGATAATTAAAAAAGAGAAAACCAACAGAACTTAAAGGATTGTTATGCTTGTAAGTAGTTGTTATGCTCGTAAGCTCCCCTCGGCATAAGACTTGAGTTGTGGTTTTGGTTAAAAAAGAGAAAACCAACGGAACTTAAGGGGTTGTTTGATATTGATGTTTAAAACTAAGAAAATTAAAAACAATAATAATAATAGAAAATCAAAAACTAAAAGTGAAATCATTGATTTTGTATAGTAGAAATCATGAATCAGATGAAACAAAAAATTAAAAATTATATTTTTTGATTTTTTTAATTTTTATTTTTGTTTCATCCCTTTCAAAAAAAAAAAAAAAAAACACTTCTATCCCATTAATCAATAAAATAAAAACATAAAATCAAGAATAACAATGGCAATCAGGGGATGAAACTAGGGTTGAAGTGGATTGCAATTGGATTGCAATTGGATTACTCGTGTCGCGGAGGTTGTGATTGGCAGAGGAGTAGTGACTCCGAGCTAGCATTTGTTGAGAACGATTTCAAAAAGATAAGAGAGATAATGAACTCCTTCCCGTCCGTTGATTACGAGGTCTCCCTTTCATTGCACTTGCACTTGCCCTTGCCTTTGCTTGCTTCTTCAAGAGATTGATTTACCACCAAACTCACCGCCTCAAATTTCCTGCTACTTAGAGACCTATTCTATTACTCAGTGCACAAGGCTCTTTAATGTTCCGATTCTGTTCTACTGCTCTATCTTTGATTTTCTTTTGTCGCCTCGCACTCCAATTTTGTTTGTGCATTGGCATTCTATAGAGATGCTATGTTCTTAGGACCCCTTTGTTTCTCGTGCTTCTTACAGGCTGCTTTTCTTTGCTTTTGCTGAAACAATTACTACTTGCATGCAACGCACCCCAGACTAGGTGGGATTGGGATCTCATAAGTAATCTGTAGGGGAGTGCTCAAGTCAAGGACCATGAGTAAGAGCTGCTGCATCGCGTATAGGTTATTGGGCATTATCGAATATCTAATTGCTCAGATCCAATCAAATGCTGATGAGTTACATTCAGATTTCAATGATAGGGCTGGGACTAGTTTTCTTTCTTACTTTCTGCCTAATAATCATCCCTCCCGGCCTCCCCGATGTCCTGTCCTGTCCTGTCCACAGAATCCCTTTGGTTTTTTAGGAATTACAAACCGGACAGTAGAGCTCAAATGTATGATAATAATTGAGATCATCAATACACCATGTGTATTAGCTGTAGGGTTTAAAGATTCTTACTGGGGTGGAACTGAGAGTTCCTTCTCCCATCTCTTTTTCTTTCTCGATTTAGGGTTGGTGGATATGGGTTGTCATGCCAGCGTGACGTGAAAGCCTTTGGTGTGGTTAACGTAGCAGAGCCTTTATAGCTATGAATAAGGAGCGTTGTGATACTATCCTGCTGATATTACTGGTGCACACTGCACACAGTTAAAGTCCAGATACTAGAGGCTTTGCTACCCCTAATTGTTTAAATTTCCTCCTACCAGTAGACCAATCAAATAATGACTTTGAACATATTCCATATCAAGTAGTATGATTTACAAATGTAAAAAACAAAATCCTTAATGTAGTTTTTGTTCATCAAATTAAATTTGATATCAATCCAAAGCGTGTCGAGAAGGGTTTAGGGTTCCTCTTCGATCAATAAAACACAACCCGAAACCTGAAACTTTAAACACTCCAGAAAAATTGCGAACACTCCATCCTCCCTGATCATCTCAAGAAAGACAGGTTATCATTGCACTGCAGCCAATCGGTTTCTCCTCCATTGCAGTGGCTGATATCTGTTAATATTTTTCTCGTCTCCTTGGATCTTGGTCCAGGAGAACTTGTGCTTAGCCCACTTTCTTTTCTTTGCTGCTATCCCAAGGTAATCTGTGGAGCTCTGTAGAACAAAATGTAGAACCATCAGTCCCTCATGGCGAGTTGTAATGGTGTTAATATTCAATTGCAGAATCCTGCTACTCAGGCTTGCTTTTAGTCAGCTTTGAACTAATCGCACCTTTGATGAGTTTATAAAGAAATGAAAGATAATATAATCTCAACCAGTTGTACCTTGAGGCATAGTCCATCATCGACGTCACATATTGGATAGTCATTGGGGCAACAATAATCAGTTCCAGTGCAGCATACAGCATCGGTATACTCACAACACCCGTAGATTAGGCAGAAATCAAAGACTTCAAAAATGCAACAACAAGTTTCTGTAGATGAGCAGTAGGAGAAGTCTCCACATTGAGTTGGTGAGGGAGAAGGTGGAGGGGGCGGTGGAGGAGACGGTGGCGGCGGCGGCGGGGGTGAGGGTGGTGGAGGTGGAGGTACAGCTGGAGAAGGATAAGGGGAAGGTGAGGATGATGTTTTAGTCGGGTAAGAGGCCATGGCATTGACTGCACACACCCCATATTCCAAATGGACGTTCCTTTTAAGGTAAAAATATCCTTGGATTCCCCAGCTTGTGCCCCATGAATTCTTTACTATCCAATACTCTTCATCTCCTTCAGAACCATAGCCGACTATTAGAACCGCGTGGTCTATGTCGTCTGGATCACTTGAGCAATCACCATCATAGATCCCCTGATCAGATTCATAAGTTAGTTACAACAGAGCAGCATGAAAAGTTTTGTGAACAAGCCCAATTCTATGATTTGCATACTCCTGTGTATAGCTGGAAGTCAATTGCAGATCCATCAATTCCCACGCTTATAGGTTGAGTAACCGTCGCACATAGTAGAGCACTATCTGATTGATCAACATCTTCATAACCATCAATGCTTACCACTTTCGTCTCTTCCTGAAATGTGCAATAATGTTTATTAAATGGACACAAGATTAAAGAACGAATAAAGCTGCTGTTGATTCAAGCTGGTAGTGAAAAGCAAGAAGCCAAACCTTGGAAGTGTCACATGTACCATCTTCTCCTGTGTAAGGATAATCGGACTCTGTATCAATGCCTCCATTACTTATAACCCACTCAAAAGCATAGTCCATATATCCTCCTTCACAGCCATAATTGGTTGAGTCACAACTTACGAGCTCTTGTTCTGAGAGGCTGACGAGGTCGCCTGTAGTTATAGCATTTATTCCTTCCATCGCTCCAGTTGAAGAGAATGCCCAGCAGCTACCTGTGTATATGGTTCAGCCATATAAGAATATGTCATTCTGTCACTTCTTCTCCTATGCCGTACATTGATAATTCACGACGCAATTAAGCTACTTATTTATTTCGAGTCGAATCAACAACTAAGCATTGGAATTGTAGTCATAATGATACTCAGCATTGGAAAACTTTGGCCGTTCACTTTCAAATTTTTCTCTCCAAGGATTTGTTGCTATGTCGACTTCCAAATGGGGATGCGATATGCCACTTTTTGCATGTAGGTATTGAACCATTGCAGTTTCAGGTGCAGAAGCGAGGTAACATGAGCTGGAGATTGTGAATTATTCATTTCTGAAAAGCTGAAGCAATGTATTTGGCTCAAAATATCTTAGGCATTCAATTCTATTGCAAGCCATTAAGTCATGAGCTCGAATTTAATTATCTCAAGCTCAAATTTTTAGGTCAGGTTACTGCTACTTGGAAATTTATTTTAATTGGAAACTTGTTATGCCTGAGGCAGATAACATTACTGGGAAGAGCTTATGGTTTGACTTTAAGTTCCTGGTTTTTATGCAGCATCAGTTTTTCACTCTAAGAACATTATTTTGTATTCTATGGAGTTCAATTCTTCTATTATATCTGTTTGTTTCTGTTCATTATATTTGGGGATTTTGGTTGAACGGTGTTAGAAGTTGGCTTTGAAAGGAGAGAGTTCACGTAACACTTGTTTTCGCAAGGCTTTTCTGCTTTGCTTGCGCTTGTAGCACTTTCTTGAGCGAAAGCTCTTTTTTGCGAGGTTTAGAAGATTCTGTCAAAGCAAATGCCCGATCTTGTGGATGGAAGGTTCTCCATTAAACACTAGCTCTATGTAGGAGACTCGGTTCCGATCTAATGAGAGCACTCCTTAGAACCATATCATCCAATCATCTATTGACATTGTTACTGCAACAACTGTTTAAAAACCACAATAAGTATTCGCTTGAGCTCAGGACTGTAAAAGATTAGCATAAAATAAGCTCCTCCCGTTGTCATTGAAGATAACCTAGACCTTGACAATCAATTATGACTTTTTTTAGTGTGGTCTAGATGCTGGGTATATGACACGACATGACAGATACCCTAGGAGGAGCTGCATCAGCATGAACTGCATGCACATTTTAAAACCCTTTTTAACTTTTCCTGGGGTAATTATAGCATGACTTTGAAGTTGATCAGGAATTTCAGGAACCGTGTAAATAGCTTACGATGACTTTTTTGATGGAGTCATGTATCAAAATTTTAGTCATCTTCACATCAATTCAGTGTATGATATGATCTGATGATTTTGAGATTGTGGAATTGATCTTCAATAGAAAGCAAATCAACCGTACAAATAAATGCATAGAAGATGGAAGCCGTTAGGATTTGCAGCTTACCACAACCACCCTGGTCTTTGACACCAGTAACTACTCCCTTCTTCCTCCAATCCAGTGATGAAGGAGCATCACAGGACCTCAACCTTCCCTGACGCATGATTCTAGTTCGATTCATGTTCTTGTAGGCGGGTTTCTTCACCTTGGACAAGTAGATTTCCTTGAACTCCTGATTGCTCAGATCCGCAAATCTATTAAGCCCGACAGTGTGATCGGTAGCCGCATTCCTCTTGGAGTTCTTCCCGATCACATATTTGAGGTTCCGCTTAAAGTTCTCCCGCCTCTTGGCGGCCTCCTTGGCATGCTTGTATACTTTCCCGTGCTTCTGCGACCATTGCTCGAAGAGCTGGGCGATTCGTTCGTCGGAGGCTAGATCCTTGGGGTCATACCCAGTGATGGAATACTCACTGGAAAGCGCCCAAGATAGACATGCTAACGTAGAAAGCAGGAGGAGAAGGGGGAGCCAATGGCATTGGTTTCTCAGTTGGTTACCCATGATTGCCAAAACTGGGTGATTTCTTCTAAAAGGTACTACTTCCTTACTCCATCATCTCTATTTTGCTTATAAGTAGGAGTTTTTCTGACATTAGCTGGATGAGTCTAGTCAATTGAAGTTTTGAAGGTCCTTGTCTGTCGTTGTCTTGATGTTCTGTTGGGTGTTTGTTTTTGGTAGCTGGAGGTCCTCCTAGGTGTACGTTGAATGGTGGGTGGGTGGAAGGGACCAAAACAAAACAATACGGTTCAAAGTGATTGAGTAGTGGTGGGGGACCTGCTTGAAGTTGGAGATGGATGGAGATATAACGGGAATTTCAGATAAATTATGCAGGCAGGGTGGATAAATTTGATTTTTAAGAATTTTTCTTGTTGAAGAAGCATTGTATCGTTTTGGTCCGCGCTTGACTTTTGCTGTTCACCTGTAAGCCAGGCACATATCTAACGGTCCACTGGAGCATGAGGAGAGAAAGTATCACATCAGTCCATCATGGGCTCAACACAATACTTATCGGCCTTGAGTTGGTTAGATGTTAGATGCCAGATGTCACTTAGAATTAACTGATGCAAAAATTTCATCATGCACGGTACATCATAACTGATATTTACTGTACATGCTGGATTGTTGCATAGGGAAACATAACTAGACTTGGCAACACACAGCTATTCAGTAATGTGTGGGTATTGGGCTATCCAGCAATGTGCTGCTGCTTTATTCCCCTTAAATTATTTTGTTTCTTTACTGCTCCTCCTGTATGTCGATATTCATCATGATGAAAAACTGAAACAATCTTCCTGGTTGAATATATCTGTAGTGTTGGCATCTATGTTTACAGTTGGAATAAAGAATGTTATTCCTTCGTTCTTAATTTAATTATAATTTTTTTTATTCTCAATATAAATATAATATTTTTATTTTTTTTTATTTGATAATGAATTTATATCATCATCTTCTTTATCCTTCTCTCTCATTCTTTATCCTAAATCACACTTATATCCCATTTATCTTTACAAAAATATTTTTTCTTCATCAAATTTCATATAAATTCAACACACATATAAAATCTCGTGTTGGATCAAAACGTTGTAATTAAATTGAAACGAAGATAGTATTTAATTATGAGTTTTAAATCAAGCCGTGATGATCTTTTCTCTTGTTTTCCTTTTCTATGGGTCAATATCTTTTCATATTTTGTGTATGTAATGATATTTCTCACTTTGGGTCCTTAGCATAGACGCATGGATAGCGGGCATACTCAAACCCTCAAATACTACCTCCGTTTTATATGTGTTGAATTTATATGAAATTTGATGAAGAAAGAATAATTTTTTTTAGAGATATTGGGGTGTAAGTGAGGTTTAGGAGATAGAATGAAAGAGGAAAAGGAAGGAGGATCGAAGTTGATGGGATAATTTGATTATATTAATATAAATTCATAATCAAATAAAAAAAGAATAAACATATTATATTTATATTAGGAAACTGATTGAGGAGGAGGGCATTCGATTAAAGTGGAGACGGAAATCCATTTATGGCTCGAGTCGAGGATATTCGGATGGAGATTTCATTTATCCCTCGAGGTGCTTACCCTTTTTCATCAATGATCTATCTTGCAACTTGCTCTGTGCCAATTTAAATTTGATTCTGGGATAGTTGGAAACATATATGCACATATAGGTTGCAGTTGGGCGTATCGATGTTTGTGATAAACTCCTGCTTTATGAAAACAATTTTTTGGATGGCCACATGAATGGATGGTCTCCATCCTTGTGTTGGACTAGCTCCTGCTGCAATCGATGCAGCGAGATTCACGAAAGATATCATTTTTGTAATTATTCTCTCTCTACTGTCATAAATCTTGAGCATAACATGCCGCAGCTCATTTTTACAATTCTAATAGTATAGCAGTTGGATTACATTCTAGCTAGCATACATATAGCTCGTGAGGGAGACATGGTGTAAGCACAAGTTGAAGAGGAACAGCCTGAGGAATGTTATTTCCCGGACCTTCAGCCATGTCCACGGGAGACGGTGTCGACATATCAAAGCTATGGAGTAACTGAGCAGCTGTGTAGAGAAGCGCCTCTAGGGCGAGCTTAGCTCCAGGGCATGACCTCCTTCCTGAGCCAAAAGGGAGAAACCGAAAATTCTGCCCAAAAGCCTCAAAATAAGCTGCCTCTCCATCTGTCAGAAATCTTTCTGGTCTAAAATGATCTGGGTCTTTCCAAACTTGAGGGTCTCTTTGAATTTTCCAGATATTCACCAGCATTCTGGTGTTCTTTGGAATGAGGCACCCGCCAATAGTGCAACTTGCTGTCAACAGATGTGGTACTAAGAGAGGGATTGGAGGGTATAGCCGTAATGTTTCCTTGACAACGGCTTCAAGGTAAACTAGACTCCTTAGGTCACGCTCTTCCACCTGCCTTGTTTTTCCAACTACTTGATCTATTTCTTCCTTGGCGCGTTTCATGGCATGTTCATTATTCAACAGTAAGGACAATAACCACACCAACGTGACCGACGTTGTATTAGAGCCCCCAATGATTACGGTCTGAATATACATTGGTTAGTAAGGATATGTAGAAACTGATAAGACATTAGGAGTATGAATATCAATATGCATTTACCTCTATCATTGCTTGAATTATGATTTCATTAGCATGCTGATCCGATTTTAGTTTTCCTTGTTCAACTGCAGATATCAGCAGATCAATGAAGTCTTCGTCATGCACGTATTGATCTCCAGCTCTTCTTAACTGATGCTCATTTATCCAACAGCCGAGGATCGCACCCAGTTGAGCAGAAATTCGCTTCAGCATCCGAATATTGCCTTGAGGATCTAACCATTGAACAAGAGCAAACGGAAAGGCATCAGGTAATGCTAATAGTCCTGCCCCATTCATGAGCTCTCCCATGGCCTTCAAAATCTGATGAGCCTCGTCCCCAGTCTTCATGTATCCGTATCTTTTCCTCGCCACTATCATCGTGATCATATTGAGCATCAGTCTATTAGACCATTCTACAATGGGTAGAGGCTTGGTGATGCCACCACCTAGACCATTTGTGCTCTTGATGAAGGCATATATGTCTTTGATAAAGTGGTCTATCTCAGACAGACGCAGCTGCCGGTTGGACTGAAGTTTAGAATTAGAAAGGAGTTCATTGACCATAAATTTTCTCATATCACGCCAGTAGGAGCCGTAAGGAGAGAAGGCAAAGATTGCTTGGTTGTGCCCCACATGTATCCTGATGTCAAGGAAATCGCAAGACCTTAGTGGACGGATACAGTTTTCAAAAAAACAGAAGTTAACTGTACTGGCCATGTAGCTACTTATTTCTCATCCTCCTTTTCCTTTTCTCAGATCAAGTTGTTTTGAATATTTTGATGAAATTAGCAGTTTAACTAAGATTGTGCTGAAATAGGTATTGATCCTTACGCTGTGGTAGAAGCTGGTCTAGAAGCGAAGACCTTGTCATTGGTGGTGAAGCATTCCTTGACAGCCTTCCATTCATTCACTATGAGCCATCTACTGAGTCCTATCCGGATCGCGAAGGCTGGCGCGCCACAACGGTCACCCAAGGTTGCTAAGGTTCGAGGTAAGTTTCCCCTGCCAATTAGCAAAGGAAGGTGACCAGCTAGTGGCCATGCACCTGGTATCTCCGGGACATGTGCTCTCGTGCTCCTTTCGGCATTGTTGTTCATCTGTATCCGAGCCCTTGCAGTCACTCCTCTGGTTATACAGAATGAGATCAAGAGCAGGAATGGGACACTCATTCCTAGAAAACAAATCATGACGTTCATTGTGCTTGATTGGGAGTGCAAGTGAAGAAGGATGGACGAGGATCCCTGCTACAAATGTAGTGAATTTTGCCACTTTGGAAGGAAATCGCTCTGTGGATTGTTGCGCTGGATGGATTTGGCAAAACTATGCATATACATATGAAAGGTGACAATTTTCTCACTTTTTAAACAAATTTCTGGGGTAAATGATGAGGGGACAAGTTGGTTGGCTGGTGAGCATCCTAGTCCGACTAGTGCGTATGGTATGATTGTGTAATCTTCGATGACTATATATCTTTGGGGTTCATGTACCAAAACTCCATGAACACCTTCTCCCTTTTTTTCCTTTTCCTTTTTCTTCTTTTTTTGGATGTACGGAACATCTTCTCCTTTGGTACAAAAGAAAGACCACACCTTCGAAATACGATCTGACATTTTAGCGTGGTTTTTAGTTATTTTTGCAAAATATCTTTAGAATCATGAAGTAGACATTATTAGTTATCGAGAGTAAAGAACTAGTATGTCGACATTGTCGCAATTCGAAGATTATTTTGTGCATTATTTGCTGTGTAGTGACATTTTCAATCTTAATATATACTTGAACTAGATGGCTACATGATTTCACCCATGAAGTTATGTCGGATGGTCGTACCATTTACGCTTTGGAAAAATTGTTTCTAACAATTTCCTCTTATTCTTTTACCCTTCCTGCCCTTCTCTACCCCTTGCATGTACTTTTTTACACTGAACCACCTCGGTGCAAAGATAAATAAAAAGGCACTAGGTACATGACAAATGACAATGTCATATGACCCATATCCTGGAAAATTACTGCAAGAGGCCAAGAACATTACTGCTGCTTGATCTTGAATCCATGAATCAGGATCATATTCAGTTCAAGTTAAATTCGTAAATAGTTTTTTATAGGTGTTAAACTATTGATACCCTTCCCTCTCGTGACTAATCAACTCAATGCCCTTCCCTCTCGTGACTAATCAACTCAATCAACTCCGTTGAAAGAATTCTATGCTCTCTTTATTTGTTTCGATAGTATATACAAAAGGGAATTCATACATGGATCATGATCCTTAACATGATCAAAATTCAAATAAATAATGAAAACAAAACAGAAACACCAGTACAATGCCGGATCACAAACCCGTAAACCATGTCGAGGTCCTTAGCCCAATTGCATCCAAACTAAATTGCCAACTCTACAATACTGGAAAGAAGCAAGTCGAAACAAACTGATAATATGAAAACTTCCAAACCAGGAAAAACAACGAATTCCATACCCTCGCAAATCCAGTTTGCTCAAATGAAACCTGCAACTGTCAATTATCCCTCCAGGGACATCACAACTGGATTCCTATGTTCTCATAATCTCCATCACGTCATGCCCTGCTATCTCCGTTCACGATAACATCGTGAGGCACCCTCCATGCTCAAACATACAACAAGCCTAACGTCGAGGCTCCAAAACTTGTTCGGAGTTTAATCCAACCCATCAGCTTTAACATATCTCTGGACCAAAGGTTGCATATTTAGCCCGCCTTTGCTCCACCGGAACTGATATTAAGGTAATTGATTGATGCTCCCTTTGTCTCATTACTCATCAATAGGGTCATTCCAAAACCATGTCGCTTTTCCTTAATTAGAAAACTTTTCACACCAATACTAAAACACCTCTCAACTGTTATTGTTTGCTTCACTAACTTTCATTTCAACTTTAATGTTTTTTTTTTTTTTTTGGTGACGAGGGTGTCCGGACCAGTTCGTGCGCACCTCGACTAATCCCCCGGACACTGATAAGGCGCCCTCCACCAGCATCGGGTAAAACTTTGACCGAAGTCAACGGACGTGACCAACATGGATTTTGAGACTAGTGGGATTCGAACCCAAGATCTTCAAGAAGAAGGTTGAGTCGAACACCATTAGACCAACCCAGATTGGTTTTTTTCAACTTTTATGTTCAAACCCACCCAAATCAAAAACACAAGATTAAAATGAGAAAAAAATCAAAACGCCCATAAAAATACGATCCGCAAATGAATTGGACTGAGGGAGTCGAAAGGAGAGTCCACCAAGCCTTGATTTTTTCTTTTTCTTTTTTGAAAGGGATATGATAAAGGGAAAGAACATGGACACAACTCTGTGTACCTTTCTCATTACTGCACCTGAATCACCATCTCCCCTTCATAGCTGCACAGGAATCAAACCTTCTGCCATTTATGTCATCCTCAACCTCAAACCAATAGTGGCCCCCTGCCCCTTTAACTTGTTTGACACTTTCAGCCTCTCTTTGGGTTTGCGGTAGGGACACCCGAAGATAACCCCTTGGATGGTAAGGAAACTTTTTTTTGACAATTGAGTAGTACACAGTTCAGGAAACTCCAGGAAAGCAAAGCCATGGAGAACCTGTTACAAGAAAACTACAGAACAACAAAACAACCAGCAAAGCGCATGCACCAGACTCCATCAACTTGCTGCCAACACCGCAAACTGAAAGTATAGTCCCCAGCCCAAAGACAAAAAACAACAACAGCATCAAGCCGAAGATGAAAGCCGAAACAGCAACAGGATCTCCAAAACAGCCATCACTTCATCGTCATCGCCTTCGTACACTAACCACTTTAAGCAAGCCATGATTATTCAGGAAACAATTTGCATCAATAGTTAACTCCGGCCACCATACCTTAACCCAGAACCAAACTTGCAAAAGGATTAACTCCTTCATTTCACACAATTGCAGAATCTTACCGGCAAAGATCATACCATTCTGTTCACCCCAAATCGACCAACTCACCGCAAAAAATAAAGAGAACCAGACTTTCCTTCTCTCTTTTTCCATCGGAACATTAGACCATATTTCAAATAGCTCCTTCAACGTAGCTGGCATAACAAGCTCGATACCCCACCAGGTTAAACATTCCCCCCGTGTCCTCCACACTGGCATACAAAGCATAAGCACATGGTTCACTTCCTCACTAGCTGACTTAACACCAACAATGTGACTATGGGTTTTCCAAACAACCCAATTGCTTCCATTACGCCTCAATCAAACACTCAAGTTTGTTTCATCCGTGCTTCTTCAACTATGCCTACTTCACTTAACACCAACAATGTGAATATGGGCTTTCCATACAACCCAATTGCTTCCTTTACGCCTCAATCAAACACTCAAGTTTGTTTCATCTTTGCTTATTCAACTACGCTTAAGGAAGCAATGGTAAAACTACGCTTAAGGAAGCAATGGTAAAACTACGCTTATTCATCTTTGCTTATTCAACTACGCGATAGGATCACACTTCATATGTGTAAAAAGCGACGCGCCACCGGGTTAAACCACAAATAGAAACCCCCACAAACAAAACAGGATAAAAAGAAAGAGTTGTTATGGTCTTGGACTGATCAATGGTGAACTTCAATGAAAAACTAAAGCGCGTCATTGATGATGGATCTTCAGAAGATATGATCAAACAATTGAAAGCCCTTGAACTGTATCAGGCTCTCAGCAACTATAGGTTCACTACAACGTCGGAGCTGGGATAACCTAAATTTATGATAGCATCTCACGCCAGGTTGAACAAGTCCCTTCTTTTGTCGAGATCCAAACACTCTATAGATAACTCATTCTCAATGCCAACAGGGTACAATAGTGTGCTTATCAACCAGGCCACCTCCCATTCGTTTTTGATTGCATGTAAAAAACGACCTGAACAAAGAAAAACATGAATTACCAGGAGTCATTATAAGTTGATGATGAGAGTTTCGAGATCATTCAAGGCAGACACGCGGGATCTGTCACACTGTTCCTCCTGCAGCAAAGACATGTTCACCACCACACTATCCACAATGACACAATGCTGACGAAAATTTTGAGGTGAAGTCGGATTTTATGGGAAAAGAGCAAATCTCTTGCTATTACCCAGTCCCACAATCTACATGCACATGCACACTTCAATTACATGTTTATGAGATGATCACACTACACCAAGTCCTCTTTACCAAGAGATATCTCTTACCAAATAACCGTCACTTCTTCTATTCCTGGTTCATTGTATTTACATGAAGGAACAAAGTGACAAACGCTGAAAATTGCAGTTAAAGACGATAACACAGAAGACAAAGTTTCTCATCAGAAAAGAAAAGAGTACCTGTCCAAATTCGTAATTTTGAAGTTGTCGGGACATCAATAAGAACTTCTCCCAACTCAAGTTCAGCATTTTCCATATCCTTTTCAGATGTGATGAAAGGAAGCAGGGATGCAAATTTCTTCGATGCACGATGTATTTTTACCACCTAACAAGAAGGAATATCTAATAACCTTTAGGGAAAAAAGAATGTAACCGCAGATATGGGAAAATTTGAGAAGAGATAAAAGGCAAAACTGACCTTTTCAGCATCCTCAGCACCACGTCTTAAGAGAATCAAAGATGATGAAATGAGAAACAGGTAACTGCAACACAGGAGAGTCACGGTAAGGTCTAAGACAAACAATTCAGCTACCATAAAATGTTTCATCATCAGGATACAATGACCAGGGATCTCGAGCATGCCCAAATCAAAACAAGGGAGCAGTGATTGGATTACCTTCTTGTTTTTCTTTTCTAGATACACAGTTTCCCTTAAAGGAAGGAACAAGGCCGCGTACAAAGCAACCCGTACTTGTTCACCCTGAAAAGAAACGAACACAATACGGACCAGGACCATAGAGTGAGTAAATTGTAACCAATACAAGTAACAGGAGGAAAACAAGCAATGTCAAAAAGGGCCAAAGCCGGAGTGGATAATCTTACATACTGACGATAGAAAAATAAAATTACAATCATAGGACATAAAGGAGAAGCAAGGGGAACAAAACAACCCAAGCAGAACTTGCCTTCAACTTGATACCTCTAATTGAATGCATAAGCTTTGATGCCGCATCATTGTATGCCATGCAAACCCTGGTGAAGTGTATGAAGTAGGAAGATGCTTAGCTAATAGTACCACCGCTTGAAAAGAGAAAAAAAAAAGAACAGTTAATTTGGTAACAACTTGCACAAAAGATGGACATACAACTTCTGCCACACGAGCTATTTTATTTTTTTGGAAAAAACCACAAACATGAGCACTTCTTATAAACTGCTGGATGCTAATCCTCCAGCCAATAACATCTTTCAAACAACCGAGAAAGATTACTAGAATGTTCACTCTCTTTCCCTACATAGACTTAAACTAGTGTTATGTTAACGGGAGACACCAACGAGGCGTCCATCACCCAATCAAAGACTACAAAACATGCAAGCACAAACTACACTTGAACCTTAACCCAAAAAGATGATGAGGTATGGGTTGACAGCACATGTAACGCCCTCGGATTTCCGTATCGGATGACACGTGGACGTTATGTCGTCACGAACTAGGTCCGTGACAAGACCAAATAAACTGAATGGGTTTAGAGGTATAGAAGTCAAGAAAACTAGAAACAGTAGCCAAATATATAGTTTACAGTTTCGAATACCTGTTTGGTTACAACATTTGCGCAGAGACATTGCAAGTCGAATATTCCATTAAACAAAATAGATCCTCTGATCTGTTATAATATCCGAATCACGTGAGATCATCTATATGCATGCAAACTCACATTAAAACCCTTCAGGTGAAATTGAGACATACCTGCAATTGAAAAACATAACCGTGAGCTAATAAAGCTCAGCAACCTCATGTGTATGAATCCCAATCACAGGAAATTTCTGCTAACGGCTATGACGACCGCCGAAAGTTCCTAAAACATACTTATATATATAGGAAAATACATATCAAACAGCATCGCTTCTCATTGTTTTATATGACTTTATATCGCTTTTAAGAATCATTCATTTCTTTCGCATTTATTTAGGGTTCATGACTCGACTCAAAAAGACTCGACTCAAAAACAACGATAACTCCAAGGATATGACCGACTCGGAGTACAGAGATAGAATATCAATCGTCATCCGGGCTACCCAATAAATTATTGTTAGGCACCTGCTTACTCCGTGCGTCGCCTTACACCTCTTGCGCGCATTCAATAAGACACCGCATGCCAACATTGAGATAATTTGGGCCTCCCTGCATAGAGCAACCCGTGACCCCGTGACGTTGACTCAGAGGATAACATTGGAGTGCAATGACTCAAAACCCAAGCCATCAAGGCTATTCAAGGAAGCAACAAATGATCGTAGTGGATCACAGAAGGGACAACATGTTCGAGCTTCTCAATAATTCCAGAGAAAACGACCAACGATCCAACGGATCCAAAAGGGACGTCAATGTCGACCTTATCAGTTCAAGGATGCGATATTTCTTATTCGTTCGCTTTTTCGTTAGTTCACACAGATAGTGTAACTATGCTCCACATCTCCCGTTTTCTTTTTATTCATTGTTTAGTGGTCGTTTTTATTTATTTTTCAAAATGGTATATATAGCCAAAATGCCATTTTTTTCTCCCGTCGCGGTTACGACACATCTGCTGTCCGGATTATCCAAGAACTCACATCCAATGCCCACGGATCCCTCATTTATCATCAAAACGCATACAAACCATTTCATACACATCATTCACAGCATAAACATATCCCACATGCACGGACGTGCTTGAATCGTGTGAACGAATAAAAGAGACGTCTCGAACGAGCGAAATTATCTTGATTAACGATGATCCTTGACGTGCACGATCACACGAACGAATCCGTCAATATCCCTTAGCCGAGCTGCTGGCGTTGATCCTTCTCCCGGGCTGCTGCTGCCCTTCGTTTTGTTGGCGTCGTGGTGATGACGCGATGATGACGATGATGAAATGATGATGAGGTGATAAAGACGATGACAATGGTGAGATTGATGGCAGCGGCTGGAGATGATGATGACGACATTGGTAGCTGCGGGTTGGAGATGGTGGTGGCACGTGATGGTGATGGTGGAATGGTGAGAGTGGTGGTGGGTGTGATGAGTACGGGTGATGGAAGAAAGGGAGGCGGGAAGTGGGAATTAGGTGAGTGTAAAACTTATCCCGCTCCGTCCTACGATACGTCTCGTTCAGTCTATTATTTACCCAATTTCATAATATTAATTCATCGATAACTTATTTGTATCGATAGACTTATCCCATATACGAAAATATGACATCCCGAGTCATAATCCATTATTTATGGGATGCAATCGCTAACCCTGACGCACAACGTTTATAACGTTGTAACGTTATTCGTTCGTAATGTTTATTGGCGGGTTCCACCAACCACCCCAAATATTCCGTCGTCATATTTGATTTAATAATCAAATACTTTCCCGGATTAAATCTATAATCCCTTTTAGCGCGATTATTTTAAAATCGTAACACTATATATTTTTTTTTAAATTCTCAAAATTTTTCGGGTATTACAGCACATGTATATTACTCTTTTCCTTCATGTGCCATACATGTGGTAAACAAGCTCACAACATGATCTCAACAGTAGATTGCTCAACTCACTTCGCCCGCAGAATGATACTGTCACCAACCAGTCATCCCCAAAATGAAACTGTGACAAATTATCACCAGCATATCGAAACCAACCTTTCACGCATTTCAGACACAGGTGGCTCAGCACTGGGAGGGAGGCTGAAAAGAATCCAGAAAAGTTTCAAATCGCACAGATAATTGACTGCCTGAACCGGATCATTCCCAGAAACCATGAGATGAACCTGCAAGAAAAGATAAGGGCGAAGAAAAACTAGGTGTCAATTAACAATGCAACCAAAAAGGCAAAAACTATTTGAAGAGAGAAGTACAGAGTAAACTGCAGGATGATATAAAGGAGCGCAGCATACTTCAGTTCCGATGCGTTCCCGGCTTATTTTATACCGAATGGCAGCTCTCACTACGTCACAGGCAGCTGCTTGCTTAAGGGCTTTATCCAACGTACATCCAAACCTTGTACCTTACAGTTGAAAGAGCAGATAAACAATGTAAATATATATTTCACGGATTAAAATGTATAAAGTTAAGAATGAGTGCAAGAAAATTACCAAAACGGACAGCACGTAGGACACGCAAGGGATCATCCAAAAATGTTTGTTTTGGAGGTAATGAAGTTGCTATCGTCCCTGAATTCAGATCAACAAAACAATGCCTGCACTTACCATACGAATAAAAGGAAACATCATGAAGTAAAAAAAGTAGGAAATTCATGAGACAGAACAATAGTAACAAGAGAATCCATTTCAAAAAAAAATCTGAATTCACCTCATCGGGTAAAATCTTCCACTTTGTTGGTGCTGCTGTTGTAGAACAAGCTGTTAATCAAGTACAATAGGAATCACCGCCTAAGCAAATGCCAAAAAAGGCGAATAAGTGAATGGAGATATCGTACTAGAACCTAAGTACTTAACAACGTAATTGAGCTGACAACTTAGCTATTTGAGCAAATAGCTTATATATTACCAATAAAGACAGAATTAATGGGACATCTTCACAGAAAGAAATTGCCAGTTCATTCTATACTTGCTTACCCTATAATGCCGTATGAAAGCCATGTACGATACCTGTTTATTGTCAAGTCCCTCCGAAAAGCATCTTCTTCAGCTGCACCGAAAACCAGAAATGACAAATCAAGCCAAACACTTGGGTACGCCAGGAGTTCATCAGATGGAAAGAGTCTTCCAATTGCCGAGAAAAACAAAAGATGACACCTGACTCACAGGACAATAATATCCTTGCACAACTATAACCTTCAAGAAATAGCAAGCACATCCACTAGTGTACAGTGTACACATCAAATTGTGAATTCGAGAATTTTTTTCCCCCCTTTTTAACCAGACCATAGTGCCCCATAATATAAGGATAAATGACCATGAAGACAAACAATAACCAGTTGCTCCTAGGCTCCTAGCTACTTCTTATGATAATATTACACAGCGGCAGATGAAGCAATTCTGAGACTGTCCAATAACACTGGAGGAAACCAACCATATGGATTGATCCCAAAAATCAAAATAAAAGAAGTTCAAGTGCACAACCCATCATAGTTCAAAACATTTCTCGGAAAAAACATGAACCAGAAAATATACCCTGCCAAGCATTACAAAGGATCTCATCGGTCTGCAAACAATGGATACACAGATGTTAAACCAACACGTTCTTTCAACTGACATATGTCACAGTTAAGATCTACAAGCAAGCTACTTAGTTTCTACCAAATTAACCAGCAATGTGATTATTTAACTCATGAAAATTAAGCTAGACAGTAGCACAGGAGCAAATTAGCGTCATCCTCAGAACATCTGGTAAGGTAATGCTATATATGCCCACATGCCAACTGATACAGTGATACAAACTCAACAAACTCTGCATGATATGAAATGACTTGAGGAGTGCAAAGGTCCTAGGCTCCACTTCGCCTATGAAATTTTCTCATCTAATTATTGGCAAGGTAATAAGAATTTCAGACACTCCAGAAGCGTTTCAGTAAACAAATCTTTTACTCCCTCCATCCCAATAATTTGAATATAAAAATCATTTTATCAGCAAACGTTTTCCCCAACATGTTGACTATCGCAATGTCAATATCATGAGAGTTTTTTCCCAGCAGCTGCCAACAGAGTAAGAAAGTGATGAAATGTAAGAGTGTGTTATATGTTCTACAATCTACACTAAGCCATTAAGGAGTCCAGTCATCAATGACTATAACCTGAAATAGAGCAGTGGCCGAATGGAGTCACAAAACTGCTACAGATTTTCATGCTTTGGATATCACCTAATTGGCACAACGCTACAATCAATAGTATTATTAGGTTTTACTTGGTACAGTAATTGTTTTTTTTTTTTGGTTTTCAGTTTACATCACTCTGGACAAAGCAGCAAAACGTTTGGCATTGTTTCTAACTTCTCTAGCAAGGAAACAGAAAATTGAAGAGCTAGAAAAGAGTGCATCTTTCAGTTTTGCTTCTTGGCTTATCTTTATTGATTAGATTCAGTACCATATTGGCCTACTAGTCTTACATTTTGTGTCGTGCATTTCCTTCTTGCGATTGGTTCTATATTTCTGACATAATCCCTCCACCCCAATGGAACGCACCTGTTTGAGTGTAATGGTTTTCAACTTCTTGCCATAGTTAAAAAGCAGTTTAAGGAGCTTTCTTGTTCAATGCAACCAAAAATCATTTGGGGTGATGGTGAGATGCACAGTCAAGAGGATCTTAAGTTTTCACGAGAATTTTACAGAGAAAAGTGAAGCTTGATCGTCCCAGTTTAAGTCAGAGTTCATTTTGTCCTGCTGGCTTTATCAAAGCAACTAAATTAGGACGGAAGTAGTACCCATGTAGCCAAATTGAATACGAAAAACCCTTATCACGAACCCCAGCCGCCGGCGACACGTAATGTAGAGCCGAGGTTATAGAAGCTCACGACCTCCAACAGCCGATCGAACAACATCTTCTCTTTCGATTGCAGACAAATCGGCGGAGGAGAATCAGCCAGCATTGACAATGTTGTCGTTGTCGTTGTTGTTGTGGTGGTTACTGGTATCCCCATGGTGGCTCCGTAGGATGTTTTCGAGGGGATTGAGATGATGATGATCGGGGACTTGTAGTTGTGGTGATGAGGCAAGCTGCTTGTGCTCGAGGAGAAGTTGATCGAGCAGGGATACAATGAGTCCAAGAGATCGCTGTCGAGTTGACAGAGGCAAGGAGGAGACTGGAGGCTGCTAGTGCTAAAGCTGCTGCTGATGAGGAGGATCGTGCTGCTGTTCGTCGGTAGATCGATCGATGTTGTTTGATCTGATTTGTATTGGAGTTGTGAAGGTCCATGTGAATTTTGGCGGAGTTTGTTAGGGGTTTTTGTGGTGATGGCAGCCAAAGGCGGTGGTGATGAGGCGCCGACTAGGGTTCAGTCGAGGGAGAGAGAGAGGCTGGTCGGAAGATTATCCCCCATAATTTCGGGTAGGACAATTGACGGCTGCCGCTCCATCCCCGGTGGCCGTGGCAGTTGTCGATGCTGGACAATTCAGGGGATGAAAGGACGTGGGATGGGAAGGGATGGGTCAATCTAATGCTGACCTTTTTTTTTTAATAAATACGAATCGTTGAATATGATTTTAAATCATCCATTTTAAATTATCCATTTTTTCTTTGTATGAATTTTTGTTAATGTTATTATTTTTTTGATTTTGAGATCAAATCTTATCGAAATCCTATCAGATTTTGTGTGATCTAATCTTATAACTGAATTTGTAAATAAAAACATATCATAATAGTTACTTTATGTTTTTATATATTTGAGATATATATATTATTCTTGATCTAAAAATATCTTCACAACTCAAAACACAATTTAAAGTCTACCAAATATTATGTTTGAATTTGAGCAATTTTTACCAAACACGATCAACTTATTTTGAATTCGCAATAACCTATAACTTTTAACTTTCAACCATAAATCATAATAGTCACTTATGTTCAGCTTAACTAAATAGAGCCTTATACTGATTGACGGAAGATCGATGCAGGGCTTTAAATTGACGAGTCAGGCTCCAATACTTGTTCCAAAGGTTGCATATAAAGCTGGCCATTACTCCACTCGAACTAATATCAAAAGTAATTGATTGACATATTAAAAAAAAAAAATGTTATTTCTGTCCCATAATACATGTTACCTCAAAATAATACAAGATTTTGACCCGGCATGATGTATGAAACTTAATAAAAATAAATATTATAAGTGATCATGGGTTTATTCTAGAAATTGTGAGAAGAGATGATGAAGTGTGCTGTAGCTAATTAGATAAATTTATAATATTTTATTCTCTCTATTTCATATAAATTATAACGCTTTCATAAATGCGAACAATTTAATGTCAAAAAATCACAATACCTCTTTTTATCTCACATCATTTTCTCTATTATTATTTTCTCTCTCCACCCACTCGTCTTTTTTTCTCAACATTCACAAGGATAAATTCCTCAAAACTACAAAAGTCAACAAACATATTAACAATCGTGCCAAATCAAACTTCCACAATTTATTCAGGAGGGAGAGAGTATGTGAAAAAATTATCATAAAAGAAAACATTGTATATATTTTAGGCTGATCCAAATAAAAAAAATATTGAAAATAATATGAGACGAAGAAAATATTATATTTTCACATTTGGATCGTCCGAAATATATATAATGTTTCCTTGATTGAAGAAACTTTCACACCAATATCAGAAAACCCCTATAGTGCGTTCCCTAGCTCCCATCTCAGTCGTTACAGTAAAGCCCGTTCATATCAAGGGACAAAAGTACAATACAAAAAATTCAAAAACACATAAAAATAGAATCCCGATGAAACTATTTTAAATAACTTGGGACGAGAGGAGTAGTAAAGAGTGTCCAACCCGCCTAGGTTAGGTAAACATACAGGATTATGATCAATTTTCAGTGATGTACTAATGTCCATGATGCTTCTGGGACAGAATATGGCACACAACCATCTTTCTTATTTCTGCACCTGAATCACAAAGCCCGCCGTCAAAGTTGCACAGGAAACAAACCTTCTGCCATTTATGTCATCCTCAAACCAATTCTGGTTTAACTTTCCCCCATAACTTGTTTGACACAACACCATCTCCTCCTCCAATAGCACTACTTTGATTTCTACTGTTCATCAACACACACAAAATTACATTGCAAAAGGAACACAGAATTATTCTCCTCGAGACTCACCAACTTCAGTTATGTCCATAATCTTAGACTCTGCATTGTACAACTGGTATAATATATTGGCAGATAGCCAGCAACACAAACATGGGACTACGGGAGATGAAGCGACCACATTCCAGCATTGTCCCCAGGCCTCAGCCGAAGAGGTATAAGAGAAAGCAATCAAATAAAAAATACAAACAAGTACGAAATGCTTGACATCAGAGTTCCTAAGAAACTGACGGCAAACAATAGAATGAATAATCAACATCATGCCATTAAAATGGAATCGCAGCAATCTAACGAGCAAAAGAATCAACTATGGCATCCTTCGGCAGTTAGAAATCCAGCTTTTATTCACTGAAGCAATGAAAACCAAAAGAGCAACATACTTTGGTGAATCCAAACTAGGAACTTCAAGGTACAACATACCTGAGCTACTTAGTTGTATATATAAGATGCTCTACAGGTGAATCATCAAGCACAAAACATGATGGTTTGATAGCCCAATTGAAGAATTCTAGTCTAGTCTGAAAAATGAAATCTAAGGTGCTCTTGGATCAGTGCCTTGGGGCCAAACATAGACCAATTCATCCCAACCCGTGCTGGCGAGGAGGCCCTCGACGAGGACGCTCATGTCAATGCCGACAGCGAACTCAGTGTGATGATCATACCTGTGGAGGAGGGCATCCTCGAGCATAAAATCCCAGAGACAGACGGTCATATCGTAAGAGCAGGACATGATGAGGTTCCTGGCGTGGGGGGAAGACCTGACCTTGCGGACGGCGTAGTTGTGGGCGTTGAGGACGGCGAGGGGGGCCCTGAAGGTCCTGACATCCCAAACCCTAAGGGACTTGTCGACGGAGGCGGAGACGAGGCAGCAGTCGTCGTACTTGTTCCAGTCGCAGGAGAGGATTTCGTGCTGGTGGGCGGGGATGACGATGGTGGAGGAGGGCTCGCGGACGTCCCAGACGCGGAGGGTGCAGTCGCCGGAGGCGGAGGCGAAGACGTCGGGGTGACGGGGGTTCCAGGAGGCGGAGTAGACGCAGTAGGCGTGCTCAGAGAAGGTGCGGAGGGAGGAGGGGCGGTCGGTGGTCCACAGTTTGACGGAGTCGTCCCACGAGGAGGACAGGAAGGAGTCGCGGCGGCTGGGGTTCCAGTCGGCCGAGTGCACCTCCCGGGTGTGCTCGTGGAGGGACCGCACCGGGTTCGACTGGGGAGGCAGGGACACGTCGTACAGCTTCAGGGACCCGTCGGCCACCGCCGCCACCAGCAGGTTGTCGTGCGATTCCGACCACGCGAGGTCGTACACGCCGTCCGCGGTGTCGAACGCCACCAATTCCGAGATGGGAGAAACGGGAGAAGGAGAAGGGGCAGACAGGTCCAGCACGTGGAGGCGGCCGTTTCCCAGGATCCCGAAGTTCTGCGCGGTGGCCACGGCGAGGCGCTGCTCATAAAAGGGGCTGAATTTCACCGAGTACCCGTTGAACGGCATCTTGAACACCGGCATCGTATTCTCAGCAACGTCGCCGCACTTCCCCAACCAAATTACAAAACAATGGCCAAGTTGGGAAGTCTTCAATCTCCCCAGGTACACTAGACAGGACTTTCTTTATTCTTTTTCTTTTTTTTTTGGATAAATACAGTAGATTCGAATTTATAAGTGTATATGATAAATTTGTTTCGATGATCAAGCTCATGAGACCCAAAAACATTACTACTCTAATTCTTACGAACTGCATTCCTTGTTTTATTTTGTACCTTTTTCATGAAATAAAAAGTCAATTATGACAATCATTTTAACAAGTTATGATTTTTTAATCCATTGAATTTGAGATCAATAAGATCGATAACAAAAATTCTGTTATGATCTCTCTATATTATTTATCGATCTGTCATTAGAAAAAATATATATCTTTCAATTTTTTTTCATATGAGTTACATGTATAGTCGATGGTGGTTGGTCCTATTACAAATCTAATCTAATATTATATTATATTATATTATTCAATCGTTTTTAAGCACGGAAAATCACGACAAGCCATTTCGATAATAAACGATATGATGGAGTATTATTATCATTTAAAAATTTTAATTGATCATCAAGTAATTAAATTCATAAAATTTTATCCATTTAAATTATGAATTGAACAATCGAGATTAAATTTTGACGATATTAAATTTAACCTAACTATTTGATCAAAAGTAAAAAAAATATGAAAAATCATATCAATAATTATAGGCAAAATTCTCATAAAATAAAATAAAAATATTTCCCAAAAAGTACAAAGCGGGAAAATAATTCCCATCAAGTACAACTTTCTGTTATCCCAAATCAAAACCGTCCAAACCCATCATTAGCAAACCATAACCACGACAAACAATCAAGACGCACTAACCGAACCCATTCCGCTTTCAAATCGATAGCCAACAACAAACTTAAACCACTTTCAAATTCAAACCCAAATCAAGGATCAACTTCGATTCATCGCAACAAATTCAATAGGCACACTGCAACAATAAATCCAAACGAAACAAGTGAAATTTATAATGTAGAGTTTGTTCTTCAAATTTGATAAAGAATACTGAAGTCCATTGATATATACATCAACAAATGCATCAATTCAATCGATATAATTCAACATTTCCTATATTTGAATAATTAATAATAGAAAAAAGAGAACGTCTTTGGAACCAAAAACAGTGCGTCGTGCCCAAACCTCAAGTTTGTTATATGTTCGAACCCTAAATTCATTCTACAATGTCGCACTAATTCATAATATATTGGAAAGAATGTTAATTATCACTCTTTCATTAAAGCACATTGTTTTGTATTCTTCAAGCATCAACGAGACACATTGTTTATTAATGAAAAGGCGCATTGTGTGATAATCAACTACATTACACATTAATTTCTTAACGCGCACTGTTCATTAGTTGTAAAATTAACGGACGGACTGTTTTAAAACATAAAGGCGCACTGTTTCATAATTTAACAATGGCGCCTTATTTCTAATGCCAAGTAAATAAGTATTTTAATGAGACGCACTGTTTATTATTCAAGAACATAAATTATTAATTTATTAGGACACACTGTTTTGTTAACAAAGACGCATTGTTTGAATATTTAACAATGTCGCGCTGTCTTAAATATAAAGGTACACTATCTTTTTTTCTTTTTTAAAAAAAATAATTCTTGATATGTTTGTTTTCCTTGGTTTGTATAATGAAACAGGAAAAATGGTACAATGTAGAAACAACTTGGCAACCCTTATTGAGATTTTGATAAAAGAACCGGAATTCCGATGCACAGACGAGCACAAAGTATAGGTCAAGAAAATGTCATTCTCGACATTGTTTGATGCAATTTTGAAAGGGAATATTAATACATCAGATTGTAAAACTGTAAAACTGATTGTCCACCTCTCGTAAGGCATAAGCGAAGCCATGAAATTTTTAATTAGATCACCTTCTATAGTCTGAAATTCATTCAACTTATCATAAAACTCAGTAACGGTTGGAGCAAATACGCAACTATGAAAATAATCAATAATATGTTGTTTGTATGATGACGGCATATCAACATCTCTGAATCTAACTTTCAAATTATCCGTCAAATGCCAAACACAATAGGAAACAGGATGTTTCGGAAATACTTTGAAAAAAGCTTGCAAAAGGCTTCATTATGATTATAGACAAAATTGATCCTTCATCCGAAGGAATTACTTTACAAAGCTCCAAAAGAAACCAATACCAGCTACAATACGTCTCCTTTTCAACCACACCAACTCCTAGTGGGAAAAATCCTGCAAAAAATTCATTTGAATAATATTCATATTTAAAAAACCACAAGAATCATTGGTAAAAGAACACACTATTTTAATTATACAGACGCACTGTTCAAAATAAAACAGTGCGCTTGTTTAAAAGAAACAGGGGGCTTGAGTAAAAATCATTCATGTTTCGAATTTTACAGTTACATGGTTTAGTACATTTAGTGCTACTCATGCAACGTAAGTTGCAACCATTTTTATACAAAAAATCAATAATTAATAAAGAAAAAAAATGCATATCCCTATTTGCATCTTTTTCAGTAGTACCTAATATGACTCCATTGAAATCACCTTTTAATAATGTGCCATCAAGGTAAAACAAAGGTCTACAATGATTGAAACCGATGATTGAATCATGAAATGAAACAAATAGCCTGAAAAAACGATTTGATCCTTCTTCCGGGGTAAGTGTAATATGACTTTCTGGATTGATACTAATAAGTACCTGAATATATGACTTCAACTTAAAAAACGACTCACAAGAATCACCACCAAGCATCATCTTCGTGTACTTTAGGGTTTTCCATGAGTTCTTATATGACAAATCCAAACCATAGATGGTTTGAAAACATTAAAATTAAGATCGTGATGTACCATTTCTAAAAGAGACTTAACAACACATTCCGTTTTCATGGACTTCATTGAACCGATCGGAAAAACAACTGTTCACAAGTATGGACATTATTCAGTTTCCTTATGAAAAATGATTTATTGTAAGAACACAATGAAACCTTAACAAACCATTGATAAGCATCATCTTTCTTAAAATAGATCGTATGAATCCCATTGTTCTTATTCCTCTAAAAATTATATCGAAATCAAACTTTGCTTGCATAAATTGTAAGAGATTTCCTGAATTACTTTGCACCATTAGAAAAAACTTGGTCAATATTTTGAATCAAATTTGACCAATGAGAAGAACGTAAGGGTTGATCACAATTGCTCGACGAACCAACATCCAACTAAAGCAACGAATCACACATAACATCATCACCAAAGTCATCATTTATCTCAGAATCTTGATTATGATTTGAAATTTGAGTCCCAAAAATCTGTGCACCAATAAAAAATCCTAAGCGCACTGTTTGAGATTGCGACACACTGTCAGTACTCAGACGCACTGTTTCTTTAAATTGGCGTATTATTTCATTTCCACGATCTGAAACCACACTTGAACCACGACAATCCAAACTCATTCTTCCACACACAATATTCACATCAATTGATGATAAACAATGACATTTCGAAAGCTCAAACAATATCATCAAATCCTCTTGATCATTCAACAAGCATTATTCATGATCCGGATTTGAATAATTCAAATTGAACTCATTCAATAAGGAGATTTTGAACAATGTCATACCTTTTGTACAACATCTTCGAAATCAAAATCCGAATGGCATAAAAATCAACGAGATATATAACCAAATGTACAAACAAAGATGATCTTTTCATCAATTACAAAAGGATCGCAGATAATGATCATGATGACGATGGCGATATCGAACAAATTTCGTTGTTGGTTATGGTTTTCGTCATCGATTTCGAATGAGAAATCTCCCCAAAAACATACATTCAGCAAAAAAAGAATGAAAAGGGAAAAAGTTAAGCCAATGATCGCGAGGTTGGTTGAGAAAAATGTAAAGTGTATAAAATGTGAAAATTTTTATCGGGTTGTATCAAATTCGAATTATTTTATAAAACATGTATCATAGAAGAATTTTTTGAAAATTTTTGATGTACAATCAAATAATTTTATTTTATTTAAATTAATATAATCTTATCCAATTAATTTTTGTCCTTTGATTATGATTTGAACGATCGAGATTAAATCTTAACGACGTTAAATTTAAACTAACTATTTGATCAAAAGTTAAAGAAATACGAATAATCATATCTATAATTCAATCATCAGCCCAATTAAATATAACTTTTAATATTTTAAATCTAACATAAAATATTTGGATTAAATGAAAAAATATAATCATCATATAAACGAAATATTTCACAAAGAAATATAAAAACTCCTTAAAACTTTATACTCCTATATGAAATCGTCATTAAATAATTATAAATAATCTTACCTATCCAGATATTATACAAACTTTATTTCACAACATGCTAATTTTTTATTTTTTATTTTGTTCCATACATTAATATAGACGAACGAGTTTTCTTTTTTTTTCATATGCCGTGTTCTATACTAGATTTTTTTATCTCTATCTTTAAATTCAATCTAATAGTCGAGATTAAAGACTAATATAAATAATCCAAACAGATCATAATACGTAAATCAATTTATCGAGAAAAAAATGAAGAACCAAATTATGGAGTTCAACATACATTAATCTATATATCTATATAGGTAAGTTTTTTTAATATAAATATTATTTTAACTCTTTTATATTTATTCATCTCGTGCAGTGCACGAGATTATATTCTAGTATAATATATATATTATTATCCAAACCCTTCCGACGGCATGTCATGGCGTACCATTAATATCTTTTAATCTAATATTTGACAACCAATGACAAGATTAATTATTTATATTATTTACATACATTAGAATCTAATATTTCACAATCAATCACAACCATTCATTTTAATCTAATATTTCACACCCATAAATTTAGTGTAATTTAAATTAAAATAATCTTTATCTAATTAATTCTATGCTTTTGATTACGAATTGAACGGTCAATATTAAATGTGAAGAATTTTCAGAGATCATCTTCTCAAAAAATAAATAGTTAAAAAAAATCATAACAACTTATGTATAATTATTCATGAGATGAAAATAATCAATTGATATAATAAAACTAGAAGATTTATTATATAATTACTCAAATGAAAAAAAAAACAATTATATTTTATGTTGACTATTAATAATCCATCCATAATGATCTCTATATCATGTGAATTTTTTTATTCTATTGAGTTGATACTTATAATGTATCTCTAATCTTTTTATTATATCATGATATTTTATCTAAAAATCAACTTTAAATATAAATTATAAATAATGTATAGAAGTACTATTATATAACTAAAAAAATTAGAAAAATTCATCTTGAAATATTGAAATTTTAATGAAAGTTATCAAATTATAGTTGTAATATGATATATGATTTGGAATGAGTTATTCTACAAATATAATACGAGGAATAAGTTTGAAATATTTTAAATAACATAGATATAAATTATTATTATATTTTAGTTAATATAATGCTATTTTTTGTATTTGATTTTTTACCGTGCATCACATGAGTTACTAATTTAGTATATACTATTACCCAAAATCTTCTGACGGTATGTCATGGCGTGCCGTATGATGATATCAATTTTAAGTTAAATAAGTATTCATAAAATAATTAAAAATAAGATAATCTTTGACAAAATAATATTTCGATACTTTAATGTTAAATAAATATTTATAAAATAAAGAAACAAAAATTAAAAATTCTTTTGCAAAATTAATTTTCTAATATTAAATAAATATTCATAGAATCTAATCCAATCCAATCTAATCTAATATATATCATATTATCTGGTCGCTTTGAAACACGACAAACCATTTCGATACAAACGGTATGACTGGACATTATTATCATTTTTAAAAGATATCATTTAAAATTAATTAAAACCAATTAAATAAAATCTAATCTAACATATATCTTAAACAATCAAAATTAAAACATTCTAATTTGTTTTCTCATGAACCATCGTAACCAAAATTTTATTAAATCTAATATGAAGAATTCTCACTTTATCTATTATACAATATCTTTCACAAAAAAATAATTAGATTAGTGATTTAAAATACAAAAATAAACGATATAATTTATGAAGGTCATTTACGAAATTAAAAAGACAGAACTAAAACAAAAACAAAAATATTTACAAATTATCTATTCAAAATAAAATATAAAAATAGATCAATGTCTTTTTAAAAGAAAAATAAGTTATCTATATCACACCAAAAAAAAAACAAAAACATAAGATGAAAATAATCTTTTTAAAAAAAATTTTACAAAAAATTAATCTATCGACTTCGTGACGTAAGTCATTTAACGCTATTATTTCATTATAATTTTTCATCATGTGCAGCGCACCGGACAATATTTTAATATATATATGGTTTTATCCAATCGCTTTTAAGCACGACAAACGCGTTAAAACATTTCGATGGCAAATGATATGACGGGACATTATTATCATTTTTTAAAAATTACACTTAAAAATTAAAACCAATTAAATAAAATCATTATTGTCATTTTTAAAAAATGTCAGCTAGAAAAATTGAAACCTTTTAAATAAAATATAATATAATATATATCTTAACCAATCAAAATAAAAACAACATCTTGATTACTTCTATAATCAACCAACGTAACTTGATTTTTATTAATCTAATATATCGAAATCTAATCATCGTGATTTTACATGGTAAATTCTCAATTAAAAATGTAAAAAACATATCTAAATTTAATAACCATGATTTTTTTTTAATAAATTTTTAGGTCATTAACTTACCTAAACTAAATATGAACTTCAATATCTCAAATTTAACAACATATTTGGATCAAATAAAAAAATAAAATAAACATATATACAAAATTTTCAAAAACAAATAATTATAAAAAAATCCTAACAATTTTAGATATGAAATCTTCATTTAGTATAATAAAACAATAACTTTTCTCACTATTATTTCTTTATAATTTTTCATCCCATGCAGCGCACCGGATAGTATTCTAGTATATAGCATATTACCCGATCTTTTTTTACAGCAAACAAAAAACGCTATGACAAGACATTATTATCATTTTAAAAAGATTTCATTTAAAAAATTAAAACCAAATAAATGAAATCTATTCTAATATATATCTTAACCAATGAAAATTAAAAAAACATTTTGATTCCTGCTCTCATCAGCCACCGAATCTGAATTTTATTAAATTTAATATGAAAAATTCTCGCTTTATCTTATATACAATATCTTTCACAAACAAATAATTAGATTAGGATTTAAAACACACAAAAAACGGTAATATTTAGGAAGATCATTTACTAAATTAAAAAGACAAAAACTAAAACAAAAATCATAATATTCAAACATAACCTATTCAAAATAAATAAAAAAATAGATCAATGTTATTTAAAAGAAAAATAAATTATCTATATCACATAAAAGAAACAAAAACTTAAATTGAAAAACAAAAATTCTTTTAAAATATAAATTTACAACAAAATTAATCTATCGATTTTTTTGTGACATAAGTCATTTAACACTATTATTTCATTATGATTTTTTATTCCGTGTAACAGCACGGGACAATATTCTAGTTTGATAGATCAACGCAAGAACTGCCTACATTGGCCAACTCCTCAACAAAGCTGAAATTAGGGCAATGTCCTGCCACAATTTGCGGCGAAGCTATGTTGCAGGCACACAATGTTGGAGCTGGTCGAACGGAAATGGCCAATCTAAGGGTTAGTCCCTTGTGGTGGTGAATTGGTTATCATTTCTGCAGAAAAAACATTTGACATTGAGCAAGAAAACTCAAGCTCGAAGATACTCCTCAGTTCTTTGATTGCAGCAGTAATATAGTCCTCTCCCGGAAGCTTTTGCTAGTAGATGCATTGTCCTTTGTTTTCCTTCCAGGCTGAAAAGGTTTGCGGGTCTGAAAAGATTTAAAAAAGATGACAATTCCTTTATCACAAAAACGTACTGTGGTAAGAGATCATGAAGATCAATATTCAGCTCAAACAATGCAGCTTGTAATTAAACAATTCTACATGCTAAAGATCATCAAAACAAAGTTGAAGGAATAACTGACCTTCAGTGCAATTAAAAAATCAATCTTGAGCTTGATGTGAAGGAATTACATCATTAACTTTAATCTGCACTTTACACACAAAACTAAAACAAATACCACCAAGAACTAGCCTGTGCTGCAAATACCAGACCATATCTTCAATATAAGTCGAATCTGGTTCGAATATGGTTCTTCCATACTTTTTGTTTTTGTTTTTGTTTTTTGTTTTGTTTTTTGTTTTTTGTTTTTTTGTTTTTGGATGAATATGTAAAGACGTATTAGCTTTGTAAAGATGTGATGTGGATGTAAAAGCCAATATTTAATCTAAAAAGCACACTACTGCACCAGAATGACACATTTAGCGGTTTGCATAATTCCTTGAGCAGAATCTGATTAGTTACTTGTACTCCCTAAAGAATAAGGAAAACAGCCCATTTTCCTCAGCATTGCTTATCTTGCTTCAGTTCCAAATAGACAAGACTAAATACAGGAAAGGCGTCTGATTTTGGACAAAGTACTGAAATGAGTCAGATGTGACAAAAACTAATGCAAACCCCAGTTGGGAGAGGAAAGAATCAGAAAAAAGTTGTTAAGAAGAAGAAGGAAGAAAGAAAGAAAGCAGCAAGGGCATGGCAGCAGATTAAGTAGGGAGAACCCAGCCGCTATCTACCCAGTCCAAATGCAAACGAACCCTGTAAAATCCACAATGAGTGTCGGTGCCATCATCAGTACGATCCAGCCTGACATAGTAGTTGGGCTCAACCTTGCGAGTCACCGTGCCGATCCACCAGTCATCATCCAGACACACATCGACCGGTCGGAGACAGCGAAATTCTTCTTGATGAAGGAATGAGGGGGCAGGTGCTGTGGTACTCCACGATGTAGCGATTCCTGCCAACTGCGGCCAGGATGTTACCCGCAAAGAAGCCTACCAACACCCGTTTTTCTTGCAGAAAACTTCCACTTGCGTATTAGTAGTAGTATTCATCATCGATAAACACCGAAATTCTTGAATTAGCGAGAGCACTCTGATTCTTGAATCAGCGAGAGAACTCTGTCTTTGTCGGAAGCGGAGAGGGAGAGGGAGAGGCGGGGGAAGGGAGAGAGCTCGTGTGTGTTTCAATTGGTATTGTGGGGAACAGAATCATATATGGGAGCTTCAAGATTAATGCCTGGGCCTGGGCATCACGTTTATCATCTCAACTATGGGTTTTGGTTATCCCAAACAAAATACTTACAGAAATTTCAATTGTTATAACAACTTTATTTAACACAAATTATTTTAATATATTTTAAAAAAAAATAAAAAATTGCTTAAACATCTTTTTTATTTTGTTATCATATTTATTAATCCATCCTAACCCTCTACAATAAATATCTCTATTCAATATAAAAGATATATTAAGAAAATATTTCTCAAGACATATTGTAAAATAATTGAGTATGGATCTACACAAACATCCCATTGAAGCACTTCCCCAAGTCAATCAAACTGACGAAGACCATAATCCATTGTGCGGTGCATAAAAAGATGTGCCTTGTATGTATAGATCGTAGTTCATTCAACTATGAGGCCAAGTTCCTCGAGGACCTCAGGACACTCCGGGAGAGGCTTTCTGATCATGAATCCAAGAGGATTTGCTTTGCGAGTGCGGTATGTAAGGGTCACCTTTGCGGCCATCCGGGTGTAAGGGTCGGTAGGGATCTCAGAGCAGTCCTCCCTAGGGCTCTTCTCAAGCAAAACTTCACAGATATCGTCTTCATAGTCCCCCCAACAGCAGCGATGCTGTAACGCCCTTGCTTGTCAGTCACGGCATTGGCAATATAACTAAGGTCTCCTCCACTGATGTTCCTGCACTCCAACCGGATCTTGGCACCTGCACTGATCAAGCCTAATGCTTTAGCACGAACACAACAAGATCTAGCTACGAATGTGGTTGCAATTGCAATGTCTTTCTTAAGTATTCACTAAATGCCACAGGAGATATATACCTTCGAGGTATTCGGTGACCCTAGTGATAAACTCAGCACGGCAAGTGTCGCAATAGACCTGTCCCTCAACAAAGAATGGAAGACCGGGTTTTTCAATCCTAGAAGAGGAGATCTATATGCGTCAGTCAGAGGATTTTTCATTACCAGGAATGGAAGACCGGGTCTGTCTTCTGAAGAAATCATTGTACAGATTGAAGCAATCGTCCCGACAATGGTATCACATGTTTGACACCTTTATGGCAAGTATTGGATACACACGAAGCCCGTACGATCAGTGTGTATCATCAGCTACAACCTGATGGGAGTCAGGTATATCTTTTGCTTTATGTAGATGACATGTTGATTGCTGGTAGAGGCAAGGGGACTATTGACAGGTTGAAGGCGCAACTCAGT